>PVJO010009369.1:0-69990 GCA_004026905.1 Hystrix cristata
CATTGTTTTAATTTTCATCTCTTACATAACCAATAACAAATGCTGGTGGGGCTGTGAGGAAAAAGGAACCCTCCTCCACTGTTGGTGGGAATGTAGGCTGGTCCAACCACTGTGGAAATCAGTGTGGAGATTCCTCAAAAAACTACAACTAGAGGTTCCATTTGACCCAGCTATTCCTCTGCTTGGTATCTTCCCAGAAGAATAAAATCATCATACCACATAGATTTATGCACAGTCATGTTCATAGCAACACAATTTGTAATAGCGAAGTCCTGGAAACAACCTAAATGCCCAACAACTTGATGAATGGCTACAGTAGATGTGGTTTTTCTATATAATGGAGTATTACTCTGCCATAAAAAAGGATAAACTTGATATATTTATAGGTAAATGGATGCACCTTGAGAATGTACTCTCAAGTGAAATAAATCAGACACACGTGAGTACATAGTGAATTGCTTCTCTGATATGAGAAACCATAAGTGTAAATAAGGGCAAAAAGGTATAGTAGATACTGTGTAAAATAAAGATAATATTCAATAGGGAGGAAAATTAGAAAGGGAGAAGGGGGAAAAGAAGGAAAGGAAAAAGAAAAGAAAGGGAAAAATGGAAAAATATATATAAAGCTACTGTAAATAGGGAGGGGAGGGAGAGTAGAAGGGAGGGGTGAGGAAGAAGGTGGGAAAACCAAGATAAATCATGTACAGGTACAAATTAACTATGATGAATGTGATCAGTATGTATACAGTGTACCAACACATGTTCTTGGTAAAGAAAATTTAAAAAAAAAAAATGAACCCTTTTGTACCATTGGAAAAAAACCCACTTTTTTTTTGAAAAGGATAACCATGTTTTACCTTATCAGAGGTAAGCATTTTTTGCTACATTTTGTTATAACTCAGATGAGCCTGAAGATAATGAGCTAAGATGACAGGTGGATGAATGAGAGGATAACAGGGAGGAAGCCAGGGCTGTGGAAAGCTCTTTGGCTCTTGCGCACGTCCCTCCAAGTGGCACACCACAGTTATCCCAGGATATGCTGGACTCGAGCTTGGTTAGGACAAGAGAAGACATCTGACCCAGCAAGTAGGTTCCAGGCAGCCTGGTGATCTCCTGAGCAGGGCAGTTACTCTGTGATTGATTGCAGGTCATCTTCCCATGCAGAGCCGAAAAACCAGCCAGTGACTGAGATACAGTGAACAGGTGGGCGATTGGGTGGATGTGGGTGCTGGGGAGTGAAGGAATGATACAATGCCATTGGAAGTTGAATTTTCCCACTGTCTGCTGCACTCATGGTCTAGAAATTTGAGAAATATTGCTGAATAGTTTCTTTCATTTCGTGCCTTTGAAGGTGTTTCGTTTCTTTAATAACCTATATGAAAATGTAATATATGAGTCTTAACTTTCAGAGCACCCAGTTCATTATTTCGGAGTGCTAGGACCTTCCTTTTGTGTTCCCCGTCTCTGGCCAGCTGCTGTTAGGCTGATGGCCAGACATTTGAAATGACTATTCTGCTCCAACAAGGCAGAATGTGGAATTTCAAATCTCCCTTGTAGCTGCAGTAACTGCCTCTGTACTTCTAATTAAATTACCTATCAATCTAACCAGATACCATTAAAAACAAAATAAGTAAAATACAAGTATCTATTCCTCCATAGATTACTTTGATCCAGCTTGGGAATGGGAGAAAGCAAAAGAAAAAATATATACACTTACGAATGGGGGCTTTTAATTAGTTTTTCCAAAAAGCAAAATAAAAATATCTTACCCCTTTGAAAAGGAAAGGGATAATGTTCATAATTTCCTACTAAGTAGCACCTAATTTTAATCACACCTAAGTTCTGCCTTTAAAGTTACCAGCTAGTTTTCCAGTTAATCTTCTTTTATTTATTTATTTATTTATTTTTTTTTTTTGTGGTGCCAGGGATCGAACTTAGGGCCTTGTGCTTGCAAAGCAAGCACTTTAATCACTGAGCTAAATCCCCAGCCCCAATCTTCTTTTATTAGATTCTGACTGTTGCAAACATGACTGTTCATTTAATGACCTCAATCTAAATCAAGAAACTTGAGCAAATAACATGGTCTCTTTAGTACTTACTATTGAAAGCTATTGAATAAAAGGTAATTGGACTCGCTTGAGTATGTGTAGGAGATAGTAGATATTCTGATTCCGATTGCAGCCTTGCTTATGATTGCAATAAAGTTGAGTCTGGAAAAACTTGATGGCTGTATAATCACATTACCAGGCAAGAGGAAGATTTCATATCTTGTTCTTTTCTCCCTCCTATCTCCCCACCCCTGCATTTCTGTTACATAACCCCTATCCAGATAACACTTTGGGGGGAAACACATACTTATTTAATACTGGCTTACAAAATTTTATGGGAAAATGTGTTATTTTCCTGTCTCTATTGATTCGCACTGGTCAAAATCCTAATTAAATATTATCCAAAAAATTTAAATGATAATATGTGGCTACATTAGTGTCTTTAAGATTTTTGTTTTTCCCTATCAAATATTTTGAAAAGGAGAGGAATTTAATAATCCCTGCAAAGGGAGGGTTGAAGGAACTATTTAAGTGCCAAATATCATGCTACATTGCTTACCTAATGTCATCTTCACATTGATGATGTTTATGAATGATGAAGCTGAGACTCAAACAGTAAGATAATTTTCCTTGTGGTATGTAGAAGTGCCATAGTCAGCATTTGAACAAAGATCTGGCTACAAAGCCTATTTTTTCCCCCACAGTCTGCCTTTCTGATTCCATAGTAGAAAATGATAGCTAGAATGTCCGTGGGTATGAGGAGCCAGTGACTGTCCCAACCGCGTTACTTATGCTGTCTTCGTAGAGTCCGTGTAACAAGGTAGGCAGCTAGAGGTCAGTTAATTCATCCAAAGTATCCGGAGCTCATAAACGATTAATCTCGCACTCCTAGGTGTAATTTTTTAATGCCTTCTTTGATTTTGTTCTATATTGTAAAAATTGACTATCATGTTATAATGAGAAAAAGATGCGTGAAATCCAAGGATAGGCTTGTTTGGCTGTAAAGAGAAGTCTGTTCATGAAGTGGTTAATTATTTGTTGTATTTAGAATCCTATAGTGAAAGTAATTGGCCAAATTAATTTGAACAGTACATTTCATTTAACCCAGTATATCCAAAGTATAAATTTAATACATAATCTAAATAAACAATTGTGGATGACATTTTTGAAGATTCTACATCTCTTTTGTGTTTTGGGCTCTTGCTTGGAGATGGTAGGTGTTCGTGGCTGCATAGAGTGGCAGAATGACAATGACAGACATTATCATTGCCAGCCCTGCCCCCAGAATATGTATACTGTACACACACCCACTGCCTTTCATCTCTGTTGCCGCAGTCTAACCCAGGACCTGCCATCTTTTACCTGGATTAGCAAATGAAAGACCTCAAAATGGTCTTTCTACTTAAAGCTTGCCATGGAATCCTACACCATATGGAATTTAAATTCAGGTTGCTTGTTTCTCCCAGTCTGGCCCTGCCTTTTTTGTGCTCCCCTGTTTGCTATTACTGGTCCTCACATTCCTGGCAATGCCAAGCTCATTCTGCCATCTAGAGCTTGTTCCTGTCCAACTTCCCAGTGGGCTTACACTGTTCCTTATTTTCTTTATGTAGCCTCCAGGTCTCAGCTCGTCACCTCTTTGCAAGGCTTCTCTGACCACCTAGTATAAAGCAGCAGTGCCGCCATAGGGAGGGTGTCCATGGCACTGAGAGTAGCCAACATTTATTGAGCTCTTACTACTTGCCCGGTGCTACTCTTTAGTGACTCCATGGGTCCTCACCACCACCCTTTGAGATCAGAAATTACCATCTCCACTCTATCGATAATGAAACTGAAGCATAGAATTCCACCAGTCATTCTTTCAGTCGCTTGTTTTATTTTCTTCGTCTTTTATCATGATCTGTAATTGTCTTACTATATTCCAGAAAAAGAGTCCCAGAGAGGGTGTCTTACTTTCTGCTGGTTCTATAGCGTTTTTTTAAGAGTGCCTGGCACAGTTAGGCTTTTAAGTATGTTGGCTGACTAAACGGACGAATGAATGAACTAAGGAACAACAAACAGGTCTTCCTGGTTGCATCATGATACTTACGATGAGAAATGGAAGACTGCAGAGATGAGCCTTCTGGTGTCACTGCCTGAGGAGGTCAAAAGCCTTACACTTCAATAACTGTCAAGCATTTTGCTGTCTCTTCCATTGTTCTGTGTGCATGTAAGACTGAACTGGGTCTGGGCAGAGGGAGAGAGGAAGCTGTGTGTCCACACACTCAGCAACCCAGTAGTCACCGGTCAGTAGGTGTCATATGGTTGTTGGCAACAGATTGTAGTTACTGCTTATCTCTTCAAATATGGAGAAAAGCAGTTACTGCAGTGTTTAACTTCGTGACTGTTGGCTGCTTACTAAGGCAACTGTTGCTGTGAAACATCCCCATAAAGACTCAAGTAGGAGAATTTTTTTTTATTTTGTCTTTTAAATTTCTCTGCTCTTCTGAACAAGTGAGCTATTGACTCTTTTTCCCCCCGCCTGGTGCCTGGTGGATACTAATTTCACAGTGTTTTAGAGCTGAAAGAGAACATCAGATTATCAGCCTAGCTTCCTCATTTTTAAGAGAAAAGAAGTAAGCGGTTTGTGCAGGGTGACGGCAGTAGTTGGTGGGAGAACCGGGGCTCGCTGGACAGCCACTCCATGGGTTTATGATAACGCTGTCAGGGGAAGATGAGTACTTATTCACTTCAGAGTCATCATTAGCGTGCTGGCCCACCAACAGCCTGCGTTTTCTTGATAGTGGAAATTACTGCTGGAAACCGCAAAGGCTACCAGGAGGATATTGCTTAAATATCCTTATTTACTAATACAAAGTGATGCCTTCTTGTAAGCTTAGTCAATACTTATGAGTGATATATGACCATTTTTTCCCTCTACTGATATTCTTGGTTTTTCAGAAGTCTAGAAATAGCATTTGGTCTTGTTATAACTAAAAATGAAGAATTTTCCCTGGTAAAAATCTCAGGTTTTGTGTCTACACAGGGCATATTAAGACATTTAGTCACTGATTGAAATAAACCACAGTTCAGAAAACCAAACTGCGTTTCTGCTGTGGGAGAGTGAGGGAGTAACAGTCAGGTACACTATTATAAACACTAAATATGGCATTTTTCAACAGTTAGAATTCTGAATTACTGAATTATTTCTATTCCATTTGACATAAATAAGGAATATTCTTTTCATTGCTCATTTCAGTGAAAGCTAGATCAAAAGAATTTATTCCAGAAGACTGACTTGATTTTGGCCAGTTTTAAGAAGTTACAGACCTTGCAGTGTCCAATCTTGAGGAAGCTAAAATGTGTCAGAAGCTACTATATAGAAATTGCTTTAGTAGAGAAGAATGCTTCTCAGTTGCTTTCCTTAAAATGATGGGTGTGAATATGCCTGCCGGTTTGCTCTGTGGAGCTTTAAGAAGACTAATGTTGCCATTAATGGAGGTCAAGTGTCTGGTGAGCACTGAGGACAGAAGAGTTAATGGCTGAGTGAGTCTCCTAGAGAAGTCATAATGAAGTAGAGTATTTATCTGATGTTATTATCATCATTAGTTGTGGGTCTGCACTTGGGGCTCATCTTGAGATGCCCCTGAGTCCTGGGTCCTGAGTCCTGGGACATTTGGAAAAGAGCAGCATCTTCTCATTTCTTTGAAAAATTGACATATGGTAGGAGCAAAGTAACCTGCAAAGGGGGCAGATTGGTTCTTAGGCCTTCAGGTCTTGTTGGTCATCCAACTGGACGATTGAGTATCAGTTTGAATTTGGAGCTGTAGATGGTCAGAGTGGGGCTGAGTCACGGACTTAAACATTGGCAGCTCTGTGGAAGGGAAGAGAAGTGACAGCCAGTTGACCTGGAGTAGAGGGCCCCATTGCCCAGGTATTCCAACAGACCGGAGAGTTTGTACCTGTGGAAAAAGCTACCCTTCTTGTGAGATTGGGTGCGTCAGGCTGTGCTAGCCCAATTCTATGGGATTCTTTTTCATCTATCTGCTGGTGGGTGGATTGGTTAGATGCTTACCAGGTACAGTATCACTTAGTCATTCAAATTTCTTCATGGGCCAAGCTGGGAGAGTTGAGTTGATTGTGAGATTTTAGTTATTTTAGTTCTTACGGCAGTCATTTCTCATCATAAATTTTCTAATTGTTGCTTTGGATTTGTACATCTGTCTTACAGGCTTGGGTAACCTGCATCTCCTTGTTAGGGATCTTTTCTTGGTATATTGCTAATCTGTTTTTGCTTGTTTGTGGATTCATCACACATTGAGGGTTTCCTGTAAACCAGAGGTATGAAAATCAGGAGACTTTCAGTGTGACAAAGGAAGTAGGTAATTGGACCTAACACTGTGAGTAAGGAATTACCACTCCAAGACATCACATGGGAGACAGCGGGCCAGCCTTTCATTTCAGTGAGACCCGGCATCTGAATGTATCCACCCCATGAACTATTTAAGTATGACAGTATTTGCTGTATACCTCACAAATATTAGGCATTTTATTGAGTCTTTTACATATATGTATTCTTCTGCTTTATACCAACTATTCCAGGAAATTAACATACAATATTTCAGTTTTACAGACTAGGAAACTGAAACCTAGTGTGAGTAAGTAACTAGTTAATATCATGTCTTACTCTTGTCTTTGCCATTTACCAAATATTCTCCAATTAACTATATTTGATATGGAGTTTCAACTTCTTCCATGAAAGACTTCAGAGTTCAGTCTGGATCACCTTGGTACTAACCCAGAGAAGATAAGTTGCTGCCAGGGTCCTGAAAGCAGAGAACCAAAAGCTTTGGAGTCCATTTCCATTAAATGTGCAGGTGTTGTGTGCCCCGCTTTCTACAGCAGTAGGCTAGGGAAAGCTTCAGGACATACCAGAGAATGTAGCTAGAATGTGTTCTTTTCCCTCATCAGACTTCACCCACAGCATGGCCTAGAGATGAAGAAGGCTCTTGAGGGCCGATTCTACTGGGAAGATGCATTGAGAACCATCACTATGTCTATGACTGCGCTCTCCTCTCTGCTTCTTGTGAGAGGGTGACATGGTGACATGAAAGCAGATCAGTTCTCAGTAGGCCTGAGGTGTCCACAGAGGTGGATTCAAAGCTAGTAAATTTTAATGGCTTATGTATGGACAAGCTCTGAATTATCAAATCCTAGGGGACCTAGCTTCCCTCCTTGCAGGGAAGAACTGTGTAACGGGGGAGCAGCTCCTGTGCCATCTTAGTCCTGCCTTCTCTCAGGTGGGGGCTGGAAGGTCCCCTTCTCAGTTGTCTCTGTCACCTCTGTACACTGAGAGCTCAGGGCAGCCTCCTCTAGGTGCGCACACAGCTCTTTAGGTGGACGTCATGGCTGATGAAAGGAGTAATTTGCCGAGAAAATAATTTTTTAAAAAATAGAAGCCTAAAAGTAAAGTTGTCTGGTGCAGTTTAAATAGTTGAATTGAGTGGAAGGAATGGTTTTTACCTCTAACCCAGGAGGAACACTGTATGAGATTAGATTGCTACTCACCTCCCTCAAAGTGTTGGTTCCTTAATTTGAATAAAAGAGCCGCCTTCCTCTCCTTCCTGGAGTCTGGGTTGATAGGCTACTCATACATCCAGACCTAACCTACCGATTTCTACAAAGTAAGGTAAGAGTTCATTCAAAGTATAATAACCACAAACTGTCGCCTTCCACATTCCCAAAACCGCAGGTCTTTTCCCCATCACCAGAATATTCCTGAGGACCTCGGAGGTTGCTATGCCACCTGCTAGGAGTCAGCAGGGAGTCAGCTGCGTTACACAGGTGACAGCCTGAGGGTGAGCTTGTGGGGTCTCCATGTCACTGCCAAGCTCACTGGTGCCCTGACAGTTCTACAGAGAGATACAAGAGAGGGGCACTCACCAGCTCTTACTGGCTACGGAACTCACTCCCTGCTGCCGGCACAGATCTTCCTCATTACTCCTCTGGTCAGGGACTCCCAGACCCCTAAGGGTTCTGCTCCAGTTCAGTTTCACATGTACCGTCTTTGCCAGTCTCTTCCGTAGTACCTAAAGCAAGCCTACAGTCTCTGCAGTACCATCCAGACCCTTTTATGCCCCTACTCTTAAGAACAGGTCGCCAATCTACATTTAGCCTTTCTGGTGAGTTTTCTTTTTTAGAGGTTCTTTATTTTCCTGCCTTGGTTTTGACCTTGCTAATCCATTAGGATTATTTAACTACTCTCACTTTCATGTAAGGGAAAGGATTGATTCCTGTCCCTTTGTCTCAGGAGGCTCTTTGCCTCTAAAAATTCTTGATACAGATTAATGTGTGAGAGGGAGATGCACTGTCCAGCCCTCCTTGGCATCATTTGAGGCTCTGATATAAGGGGATGTCTGGTGAGGAATAATTCCTTACTCTCAGCTAGGATCATCCAAAGGCCAGAACCTTCAAAAGCATATTTAGTTTCATCAATTCTCACCTGAGGACCACACTCAGAGCAGAGTGAAGAGCTGGTTTTCCTGAAGCTCTCTCCAAACTAGGTGCCAGAAGCAGTATATGCTGGTCTTTGTGCCATCCTTGAAGAAGATCTAATAAAGGATTTTTAAGTGTAGCTAAGGTGTATGTGTGTGTTTTACTGGGAACCCAGCACCTCACACATGGTGGGCAATGTGCTACCTCTGAGCTACATTCCCAGACTGATTTTTAAGATTTCTGTATACCTCTTTTGATCATCTATACACAAAATTATGATACAACTCCAGGGGTGAAGCTTGAGTTATATCTGAATATGGTGTAGTAAGAGATCATCGGTAACTATTTGACCGTAGGCAAAGCTGCAGATGTATCTGAAAGTATAACATGGGTGTGACTGGGCCTTGTTTGGAGCCACATGGTCTCCAGGGTGATGTGTGTAAAATGTGCCTCTCACCTTAGAGAGCTTTCAGTGGCTTACTGCCAGGCAGGAAACAGGCTCCAGACTTCATCCGCACCAGAAGTCTCTGAGCTGCCTGGGTACTTCCTTAGTGGGGAGTGACGTCCTTCTCCACCTCGTCTGTCGTGTGTGCTGCAGCACCACTGCCCTGTTAGTGCCCCCTGCATATCTTTTTAACCGTCTTTCTCACCCCCAGTCTCATGTTCATGCTCTTGCCTTTGCAGAACACTTCAAGTCCCCTACTTCGTGCAGTAGCCACGCCCCACAGGCGGGCTTTCCCTGTACCGTTTGTTACCAGCTCTGGGTTGTCCCTAGTCACTAGCGTCTTTATCAGTGGGTGGAGAAGCATTTGCTTACCAAGAAACAAAAACCAAAAAAACGCCACTTAACCACTGCTTTGTCATTGCCATGTAATTATTGGGCAAATGTTTGTTGAGTACCTGCAGTTTGTTGACTGGTGTTAGGAGGATGAATAACACGTCATCTTTGGCTCCGGGGAGTTCCTATTCTGGTAGGGGGAGACGGATTCGTAAACAGACAGCAAGAAAGCCTTCTGGTAAGTGTTTTGCTCGAGAAAGAGTAGATCCAGGGGACTGTGGGGACACAGAATGGCTTCACTGACTTTATTTAACATTGTAGAATACTTCAGACCCCAGGCATTGGCCAGTCTTATGGGAGGAGTTGTCGCTAGCTAGGCAAAAAAGAGAAGAGAAATGGGCTTTTCAGATGCAGTACTGTTGCTGTCCCTAGCAAAAGAGTAAGGGATTGACCACTTCATCTAGTCCTATTCAGTTTTTGCCAAAAAGGTACAATACACAGTTTAAAATGTTGTCACTGTCTTTTCTTCTTGATCTTGTGTGGTCAGCGATGCAACATGGTACCTAATTGAGTCCATAACATTGTTCCTGATTAGAAGGTGACTTGAAGTGATCTTAAGAAAGTTAAAAATTCATCTAGGCAACTATGTTGTAATTAAAGGAATGGGCTTTTCAGATGCAGTTTCTTTGTTTAAACCTTGATGTTTATCCTTTTCTTATTTTATCTAAATAAAAACAGAAAAGCATTAAAATATGTATGCCCAGATTCTTGAATATATTTTAGATTAGCTTTGTATCAGTTTTGTCAAAACTGTAATGTAAATTGGCTTAAAACTATTTAATTTTGGGCACTTTTATATAACAGGAGGAAATAAATTGGGCATTTACAGGGGAAAGCTGAGTACAAATTTAAAGTTGATGTTTCTGTTTTTGAAATGGGTCGATTTCTATAGCCATACCACCCTGAACTCGCCCAATCTCATCTGAAGTGGGTCAGTTTTTATTTGACTATGAAGGCCTTTAAAATCTAATAGAAATATTAGATGTAGGGATTTTACTTTTATTATAAGAAAAATAAGACCATCAATAAAGGGAAATGTGTGATGCTTATCAGATTTTACATTCTAGAATAGATATAGAATGTGTATGTGTGGTCTGGATAATAAAATGAAGCATTTTCTGTTAAAAAAAAAAGAAGACTCTCTCTTTTTTAAGGTTATGAGAAAACAGATGATGTTTCAGAGAAGACCTCACTGGCTGACCAGGAGGAAATACGGACTATATTCATCAACCAGCCTCAGTTAACAAAATTCTGCAATAACCACGTCAGGTAAGAATTACCAAAGATTGTCACAGAGCAGCCATTGCAGCTGAGCTAGACGGGTCAAAATGAAGATGTTTGTAAGGAGCTTTTGGTTTACTCAGGATTTGTATGCTCCTTGGCAATGCCAGGAGGCTGTTTCTCCATCTTCTATCTAATAAAGAAATATTAATAAAAATCTGGAAGTAGCAAGGCGCAGAAAGGCCCAGTGCCCATACTTTACCAGTTCTGTTTATGGTATCTGAATGTGAAAGGTGCTCGTAGGTAAATGCCATTGTTGTAAACCTATGAACAGAGCAGTGTATTGTTTTGAGTTTGTGAGTTTTAGCATTTTAGGAGACATCTTTGCAATTCTGCACCAAGAACTTTATTATTTATTCATTTTGCTAATTAGTCTTTAGATACTGGTTTTTGGTAGTTGTGAGATCTCGTATGGTGCTGAGAGATGGAGGGTTGTGATGGAGTATTGTGTTCACTCCCCTGTTCTGTTTTCACTCCAACAATCATATAAAAAGCCTCCTGGTGGGCCGGGCATGATGGCACACACCCGGAATCCCAGCACTTGGCACCCTGAAACAGGAGGATCACAGCGAGCCTGGACAACATAGTGGACATAGTGTGACTCTTTCTCCAAAAAAAAGTGTAAAATCTCTGTGTCACCACTAGTCACTAAATGGCCTCTCGGACCAAATGAACACTCCCACTGATCTCCAGTAGCAAACTTTCCAGATCTTTTTTGTGACCATTATAAATTAATATTTACAACTTCAGATTTTTGAATAACATTTCGTAATTTGGAGAGTGTGACAAGTCTCCCCTTTAGTCTCCCTTCTGTTATATAATCCAGAGGAAGTTCTGGATCTCTCCAAGACAGAAGTGGCCATGTCTTTAGTGATAGGGTTGTAATGTAGCATTGTTGCTAAGTTCCTAAAGTGGCATGAAGACAATCAGGCAGAACTCCATCACATTCTCTGTTTCCCTGAAGATATCCAGAAAGGTATCTCTATTTGTAGTGTCTGGTCCTGTTCTAATTGCTGATTTTTTAATATTGTCTTTTCTAAATAATGTTAAGGAGAGTAATTGGCTAAAGAAGACAAAAGATAGCATGTAGAAAATCCACTCTCGACTACTCATTTAGCCATTTCCTTTCACTCTTTTCAATTTAAGTTAATAATTCTTTATAATTTCCCCCCAAATTGAGATAGTAAGCAAATATTCATCACCTAATTTTGTGGCGGGAACAGAATTTTGTGAATGTGGGTGCTAATTGCAAAGTAACTGAGTTTTACACTACTTTTCATTTTTGTTTTCTAGCACTGCAAAATACAACATAATCACATTCCTCCCAAGATTTCTCTACTCTCAGTTCAGAAGAGCTGCTAATTCATTTTTCCTCTTTATTGCACTGCTTCAGGTAAAGTCACGTCATAAAACCTTAGTTCAAGGTTGAATGTTCAGGTCTTAATAAGTATTTTTGTTACGCTCATGACTGATCCCCTGTGGCTTATCTAAATGCAGCCATCACCTGCATTTGGGGGATATTTCTGGCTGCTGCTCCAAGTAGTATGAGAATTCTGCTACCTCTTTGTACCTTTTGATTCTTTTTTTTCCAGCTTATTGTAGATATTCATTTACATCTACATGTAAATTTGATGTAGAAAGTATTACTTGTTTAGGGTGGTCAAGGAGGGTGGCACTTTTTCCTAAAGCATTACCTCAGTAAAAGTGACAGTTCCAAACCTTAGGATATAAAAATCACCACTTGAAAAGTTTTAACAAATGTTTTTGTTTTTTGTTTTGTTTTAAGAGAAGATAATTTATTTAGAAGACAATTTATTTAAAAGTGGTGAAAAGGGGGGAAAAGGAGATGATAGATAGCTACTCCACGGGTAGGCAGTATTCGAGAGTGAAATACTCAAATACTTGTAGGCCCTTCCTTGTAGCCCCTTTTTATTGAGGTTTTCTCCTTGGGTCAGCCCTTTGGAATTTGGTTGGCTCCTGGGCTTGTCAGTTATCTCTGCCTCGATTTCTCATAGCTTTGTGACTTTTCTTTGAAATTATGGGTGGGTGGCTTAGGGCCAGGTTATGTATAAGAATCAAAAGGAAATAGTTAGAAACATAAAGGCAGCTAGATTCCAATAGTTAACAAATGTTTTAGAAAAAATATTTTATTAAAAAATAGCGTATGTTCATTGTAAAAAAAGTTTTTAAAAAACACAGCAGAGGATAAAGAAAATAATTAATACTTCTATTATTCTATCACCCTAGATAACTTAAAATTTGGATGAATATGCCTCTAGTCTTCTTTCCCCTCTTAGCATTATTGATTGAGATGACAAAAAGGAATTATAGAGTATGTATTGTTTTATAGTTTGCTTCATTTATGTGATAAGGTATGGACATTTTCCCAGGTAATCGTTGTACTTTAAGGGTTTTGGGGGGTGGTTTTTGTTTTTTTACAGTGCAGGGATTGAATGCAGGTCTTACACATACCAGGCAAGCACTCTACCACTGAGCTACATCCCTAAGTGTCTAAGATGCCACCTTTGATGATTATATGATATTATATAACTATACTGTTACTACTTAACCAATTGTCCATTGTGGGTGTTAGTCTAGTATGTATTCTGTATATCATGTCGCTAACATGCTCCTTCAACTACTTACTAGATAAGGCAAACTGCCTCACCCAGTGTTAGCCAAGATCGTGAAATCAGTGAGGCATATTTTAGAGGACACTAAGACTTTGTTGTTTCAGAGTTACTGTAAGCTTCTTGGTTCTCATCGGGTTTTTCTTGCTTTCTTTTTTCTTCAAATAGCAAATACCTGATGTATCACCAACAGGTCGTTATACAACACTGGTTCCTCTCTTATTTATTTTAGCTGTGGCAGCTATCAAAGAAATAATAGAAGATATTGTAAGTATTTCAATTTTTTTCATAAATGTGACTGATAAATACACATATTTTAAATATTAGCTTCTTTATTTAATTTGTGGCACAGGCCGTTCAAAATGTTCATTCAACTTTAAAGAGTATAGACTATGTTCCTACTACTTAATTCTTAGTAGATTAATCTGTTCCTATTCCTTAATTCCTAATAGCTTGTTAGTGTTCCCTTATGTTTATAGTGTAATGATAAATGAAAGTAATTTGAATTTAATAATTGACATGAAGAGAAAACTGTATTTGAACATTATTTTCAATTAAGTAACCTAAATTATCTAAATTTTCTTGTAGTTTTCATTTTTAAACTGAAATGCCATAATTTTCACCATATTGAATACCTTTGATTCATTCTCATCTTAGTAGTTCTGAGTTTCCTTTTCATGTATCTTATTTTATTAAAAGAAAATAATCTCATATTTGCTATTTTTAGCATTCTATAGTAGAAGAGAAAATAAGTCAATTTCCCCTTTCTAAAATAAACTCCCCCAACAAAGTTCAGGGGATTTTTACTGATATTTTACCTATTTTAACTGTTTTACTTGAGGAAGGTAATTTTTTTGTGGAGTATTTTTCCATATTCTTTTAAAATACCTTGCCCATTCAAAATAACCTGCCAAGCATTAGGAAAATCAGATGGCAAGGAAGGGCTGGGAAAGTGTTTGGAAAGGTCCAATTTAAAATTTCACAAACATTATTTTCATTTGTGTAACTTTATTTCATTATCATGTATTAAGAGAAGACATGAGCCATATTATCTCTAGGCCCATTAGAAATGGGGCAGTTGAGCATTCAGATGATCCATCTTGAAAGCATCTGGGCATCTAGGAGCAGATACACAGATGGAGTGTGTGGTGCCTGTGTGCAGGGCATCTTTATCCTCTTGAATGGGAACAACATACTTCACAAGCACAACTAGTTGAGAAATTTAAGAGACTCTCTTTACATCTATATTGCTCCAAGCAGACTTGCCATCATTTAAATTATTGGTTGGATTTGGCTAGCTGTAGGGTTTGGTCTTACTACAAGTCTCTTTTTCTTTGCTTTTGTACTCCCTTGTCTTTCCTTGTTTAACCTAATTTTTATGGAGCACTTGTTATTCACAAGGCATTATGCTATTGTTTTCACTAAGGTTTTTCTCACTTAATTCCCTCAATAACTTTGAAAGCTGTATGCTAAACTCCATTTAAATGTGCCTAAGCTAGGGCTTAAGAGAAGCATGTGACTTGGCCGAGAAAGTGATGGAATCAGAATTCCATCTCATGTAGGTCTCTTTGCGCTCCACCTATGCAGAGTCATCAACAATAATATCAACAACATTTATCCTGCTTCTAGGTTCCATGTGCTTGTTCTATGTTACTTTCATTTACTAAATCTTATAACAGGCCTATAAGGTATTATTGAGCCCGAATTCATAGATAGGCAGAGAAAGCAGAGGGTAAGGCACCTTGTCGAAGATCACATAGCTGATAACTAGGCTTGTTAGATTTCAAGTCAGGGAGTTTGGCTGTAGAGCCCTGCTTTGTGAGCATGCTTCTAAACTGCCTCTCGTGCACGTGCGCTCGTGTGTGTGTGTGTGTGTGTGTGTGTGTGATTCCTTGGTAAAGCTATACTCACTCTAACTATGGTTTCTAGGACTCCTGTCTTTGAAAATGCATAATAAGTAAATTGTATCCAAGAATGTTTTAAAACAGAACTCCTGTTGGCATAATAATTGGGTATTATTAGAAGAAAACTGATCGTGCAGTCCCTGAAGGACATAATATAATTGTATGGTGAAGTAATAATAATGTCCGACAAATTTGCTTTCCAGTGTTAAAACAGTGACCAAAGTCTTTATCTCAATCTGATAAAAGCCATCTATGACAAACCAACAGCCAACATCATACTAAATGGTCAAAAACTAAAAGCTTTCACTCTAAAATCCAGAACAAGACAAGGATGTCCGCTCTTACCACTCTTACTCAATGTAGTTCTGGAAACATTAGCCAGAGCAATTAGACAAGAGAAAGAAATAAAACGAATAAGGATAGGAAAAGAAGAAGTTAAATTATCATTATTTGCAGATGACACGATATTCTTTATAGAAGACCCCAAAAACTCCACCAAAAGACTTCTAGATTTGATAACCAAATTCAGTAGCATAGCTGGGTACAAAGTCAGCACTCAGAAATCAATAGCATTCCTGTACACAAACAACGGACTCACCGAGAGAGAAATTGGGGATACAACACCTTTCACAATAGTATCCACAAAAATGAAGTACCTAGGAATCAATCTAATGAAGGAAGTAAAAGACTTATACAGTGAAAACTATAGTACTTTAAAAAAGGAGATTGAAGAAGATACCAGAAAATGGAAAGATGTCCCTTGCTGCTGGGTAGGAAGAACCAATATAGTGAAAATGGCCATACTCCCATCCCAATTAAATTGCCAATAGCATGCCTCACAGAATTAGAGAAGACAATCCTAAAATTCATTTGGAACCAAAAGAAATCTAGAATAGCAAAATCCCCAGCCCTCTGAGTGGTTCTTTATGCATATACAATGTACTTATTTTTTGACCAGTAACCTAATTTATTCTGTGGAGGGATGGTTGAGGAAAGAGATATTCCCGTGTAAGAATTCCATGAGGATGGAAAGCAATGTTCAGGATGGCTTTAGGTGAAACTACGATTAAACCTCCTGTTGGAAATGAAATCATTCATTGATTAGCTTTTGTCTCATTTGAAACTCTAACCATCATTTGTTATAGATAATGCATTATTTCAGAAATATTTGTGCCTCTGAAATATGTGTGCCTCCATGAATATATACCAGTATTTGAGACCAAAATTTTTTTAGATTATTTTCTTATTTTCTTATTTTCTCACAATCCGTATTAACAAAGAAACAAAGAGCTCTTGCTCATTTTGTTTTACAGTTATAAAATATTCTTCACTGAGGCTATAAACTGAACAGAATTTTAAAAATCCTTTAAGAATCCTTTAAGATTGTTTTTTAGCAAATCATTCTTTTGCAAGCAATAATTAAATCTACCTTAAATGTCTACATTAATACACATTTGTTAGTATTGTATACCAAGAAAGAACTGCAGTGTGTTCCCACATGTGGATATGGTAAGACTCATTTCAGCACTTACACAGAGGCAGTTTGAACGCTCTGTTTGCATTCTGTGCATTTCAGTGGCTGATTGCTTGGAGGAGCTGAGTTCAGGCTGCCAGCTGTTGCTTCAGTCCTCTTGGGTGTTATTGTGACTCAGGAGTGCTAGTCTGCCACTCTACACTTTGTTCTTGGAGAATGTTCTCATATATGTACTGAAATTCTAAAAACCGTGTTTTTCTTCAAGTAGGAAATTTAGGAATTCATTTGTTTTACATTCACTCCAACTTATGTTGTAGTCAGGTGTGCACAGCTAAGTTTGACCTTGAACTTTATATGATAGGATCTTTCAGCAAAGAATTAGTGACTGTCAACATTTTTCCTCACTGCTACAAGAGTCTGCTGTGTTGGTCTCAGTGCTGTAAGTTTAGACAGAAACCATGGCAAACCTCTACTTGAACTGTACAGGAAAATGTTTACCTTGGCTACTCAGATTCTCATCTTTCTTCTGACCTTCTGTTTCTTTATCTTATTCCCTGCTATAAAACCTTGGCATATGTAACTCTTTCCGCTTACCCACCTAATCTTAGATTAGTTCACCTGTTCACCATTTAATTTTGTAGGTGCTTTAGGGAGAAATGAGCGTAGGATTTTGTGACTCAGTGGCTGTGCTTGTCAGTGTTGGTTGTGGGTGTTGGGGAGCAGTGAAAAGAAGCTGTAATGAAAATGGTTGATGTATTTGGTCCTCATCGTTGACAGGCGTCAGCCCATCATTAAATTATAGAGGATGTGTTTAGCTTAATTAGATAATGAATTTCCTAAGAAGCTGAAAATATTTCAACACCATTATTAAGTGAAAGTTGTTATAGATAATTCTCTTGGGCAGTCTTCTTTTGGAAGTGAGTTATTTAAGTAGAAGACTAAATCAGCCTTTCAGTTCATATTGTTCTGGTACATTAACATTTCTCTTACCTATGCACTGATGTAAGGTGATGCTGGGAGGCACGGAGTGGTGTGAGAAGAGGGGGACAGTGTAAACATGCCAGGATGGTACTTTCAGGTTTAAAATTCCCAAGTGCCCTCTGATCTTCCTGTCACAGCAACCCCATCACTGCACACTCAACGGTGACATGACTGGAAAAGGATTAAAAACCTTGAGAAACAGAAATTACATGAAATCCCCTTTTATTAGGGATATGCTATTGTTTTGTGAATCCCATCCACTCCTTCACTGTTATTCTTTTTGCTTTTAAACTTTAGAAACGACATAAAGCTGATAATGCAGTGAACAAGAAACAGACACAAGGTAGGAATTTTACATCTATTTCTCATATTTATCAAGTTACATGCATAGTAGTATTTATGGATCTCTTCAGTTAAATAGAATTCAATTGAGAATATTGTGTATCTCTCAAATTTTTGTTCCATGATAAGTTGTTTCTTGCTTTGAAGTATTTGTTAGTGTGACTCTTAAATTCACATTAGAGGCATTTATGGTGGTAATATTTCTGAAAGGTGACATTTTAATATATAAAAATGCCTCATAGCAGTGTGCTCCAAAGTACTGTCCTTAAAACCTGAATTTGTTTTGACAGTATTAAAAACTGTAAAATATGTGTATTTTGTTTGCGGTTAACAGGTATTACTCTAGAAATGGTGTATAGAAAATAATCAGATACGCTGTTACTTTCTTGAAAAGCGTATTGGGAGTACTTCAAGTTATATGAGATATTCAGATGAAATATGCCCCGAAATAAAGGAAGTTATCAAAACCGGGCCAGCTTTAGGTGGCATGGACCTCTTGGTGTGGGTCTCATTTCAGTGCAGCCACAACCAAATTGGCCTTCAACACAAGCAAAAAGGCCACTATGCGCTCAGATTTAAAAAAAAAAAAAATCAGAAACTCACAAAAATGACACTTTATCTCATCCTTGAGCTTATACCCTCTGAGTCTTGTTTTTTTCTAAAGTTCTCTGATGTGTTGAGAATCAGCAGCATCTGCCAACATTATCTGGTAATTTAAAACAGTATTTTTATGTTGTTATTTTTATGGGGCCCTCTTAAAATGCTGTGCTTTTTTCTCATTACATAAGGCCATATCTGCTCATTTTTGATACATTTGAGAAAATCAGGTTTATTAACCTAAAAAGTGTTCATTGTTAACTTTGAAGAGCTTATGGCATCCTAAGCAGAAAAGAAAAGACTGCTGGATTGCTTTGGTGATCTATTATTAGAGTGCCATTTACAGGAAAGAGAATCATGTCAAAGGGAAACAAACAAGTGGCTTAAAAAGTAGATTGGGCCTTAAACGGCAAGCCAAAGAGATTCCAGCTTTTCTTATATATGCTGAGTAGCTATTGAAGGTTTATAGCTAAAGAAGAGACAGAGTGAACATCTAGGTTCAGAAAAGACAGCAGAAAAGAATTAGAGTAGTAGGGAGCTGTTGGCAGTCTGGAGACTAAGCTTCTCCAAGGGTTTCCGGTCTGAAGGGGCAGTCATAGGAATTGAAATGGGGGAAATTCCAGACATTTCAAGTATTGGTGATTTGGGGAATATGCAGTTTTTGCATTTGTTGCCAAACTCAGAATATTCAGTAGCAGCTTTTGAAACAGAAATATGTCAGTATCTTTCTAATATGTGATGTTGCTCAGTGACAGTTGTTAATTTTCAGGTCTTGGTCTAAGAAGTCAGGGAGTAAAACTGAATAGTTGCCGTGGCTTTGACAATTTGAGGCCAGCGCTGCTGGTTCTGAAAGGATTCTGATTTTCTGGGTACTTACTTCCCCAAATGGCCCGTCAGAGAAGTGTTCGTTCTTTGTCATTCTTGGCTCATCAGTCCCTTTTGTGGGCTAACCTGCTCAGCTCTGTGGCGGGAGATGAGGAATGAGCAAGTGAGAGAAGGCTTCAACACTAGTGTATATTTTTATAAGTCATTTCAAAAATAAAATATCGGGACTCAGCTATAAAAACTGTTTTGGTTAGCAGAATACTTAGAAATCCCGTGCTCAAGTAATAATGGCTTTTAAGTTGATACTTGAAATTGTTTTCTTAGAAATTTGTTATCTTTTTTTCTCTACCTACTTTGAGCAATTGGTGTTTTTCTTGGTTTGGTAGTTGATAGGCAATAATAAAAGTGTTTGAATAGGAATCTGTTTGCTGAGTAGGAATCAGATAGCTCAAATTACTTAATATGAAAGCCATCTGTTGTCATTTGGCCAGAATGAAATTCAGTTTGCTTTCCTGAACTGAGTCTGTGGTGGATGTTTAGGAGTGGGAAAGAGGATATTTATGGCAGGTAATTAAATTCTGAAAAAGATTTAAAGTATTAAATTTAAATTTTCATTTTCTAAATATTTACCAAGACCACATAGTATGCAAGAGGACATATCTGCCTCTGATTCAAATAGTAACCCTTCTATATTCTTACGGAAATAAGTATGTTCTCTCTTTATTTTTGCATCAGAGGACAAGAGATTACCTTTTTTCCCCTCTATCATTCCCTAGTGACTTCAGAAATATAAATTTTTAATTTATTTCCAACTTTTTAAACTATGTAATTGTGTACCGATGCTTGTCTGGCACCTCATTTTCACCAATTAAATTGTGGAGTTTGGCCCTAACTCAGAACTTCACAAATGGGCTTTCCATTTGTGAAGTTCTGTACCATTTCAGTACCGCTTTTAGAGAAGAGCTGCTGCTTGTCCCAGAGATATAAAAGTTGGTTAAGGAGATGGTTCGGCGATCTGGCAAATGCAGAATTGTGTATTATCATCCAGGCACCTCATTACAGAAAGAGGGGAAAGTATAAATTGGCACTCAGAATCAGGGGAATGAGTGAGCCTTGCTGACTTTTGTGGTCCACTCTTCCCAAAGACCCATGACCACTTTTGTACGCTCCTGGCACTTGTATTGTTGTTGTGTGCTGGTGTGTGTGTGGTAGGCAGGAGCAGAGAGAGGCTGGCACCAACTTCTCACTCGTCTTTGTGTTTCCTGGAGCTCTCAGATCAGGGTCCTATGTCAGCAGATGCTGTGCGCGTCTGTGGCAAACCAAGAGGCAAGAGACCACTCTCAGAGACATACTTGAATATAGATAACAAAGGAAAAACAGAGACTAAATATGCAAGGCGGCCTCTTGGAAATTCATCACCTAGGGTGAGATCAAGACGAAGAGTGATATTTTCCTAAGACTGCATGCCAGGCTGTTTCACACGTATAAAATACTAACTATAATACACATATACTTAGATGTATATTAACTACATCTAAGTATAATAGATGTATTAACTAAGATGGTGGAGGTTCTCCCCAAGGCGTTCCCTTCTCTTTCAGTCATTACTTTGTCCTTGTGCCCTTGTCTTGCCTCCTGTGAATCATGCCGTGTCCACGTAGTGCTTCCGTGATTCAGAGCACCATAGCGCTGTCAGATTTGGAGTCCTCTGGTTTTCCATACATCTAAACTTACCTTCAAGCCAGGCATGGTGATTCACACCTGCAATCCCGGCACTCTGGGGCAGGAAGATTACAAGTTCGAACCCAGCCCGGGCAAATTAGTGGCTTATTGAGACCCTGTCTTAAAATATAAAAAGGGATGAGGATGTATCTTAGGATGAAGGCCTAGAGTTCAATCCCCAGTACCTAAAAATGAAATACACTTACCTTAATTTCTCTGATATTTCCTCTCTTAATATCCAAGCTCAGTTTTTGACATACCATCTTCTATACACATGCGCAACACACACACGCACACGTGTGCACATGCACAAAGCAATCTCACTGTTTTCCCTAAACTGGGTGGTTTTACCAAATTTATCTTGCAGCCTTTTGTAAATTATAAATTTGTAATTGTTACTATAATATGTAAGTGGAAGCCAGTCCCATTATGAATTTGCGATAGCTGAATCATATCAATTCTCAATTCTCTTGAAATTGTGAAAGTATACTTTCACTTTCTATAAAGTGCTAGGTGGGCTAGCATGGCAGGCTTTCACTGAAAGGACAGTTTCACCTACAATCCAAACCTGTTTTTATTATGATAATAGTTGGTACAGTATTATGTTGGAATAAGCCTTTAATATAAAGCAGTGTGGTTCTGTTGTTTTTTAGAAAAGCGTGTTGCTAAAAAAATAACAACTCTATCCCCCACCACCCCCACTCTGCCACCCCCACCGGTCTCTACATTCTTCCCCAGAGCCATGTGAGCCTTCTCTGGAGTAGAACTGAGTTGGCAGTAGCTGGTGGCCACTAACATGACATGCCTACAAAGCACTTGGTGGCTTATGTCCTGCTGGAAACCATTTTACCTTTTAAACACCCTTGTGAAAAAGGTGTTGCTGTGATGTGAAGCTATTGAGCCAGAGATGACCTCCTAAGAGGACTGAGTCCATCTAATTCATTCATTTCGGTGTTGCCACAGGAGCATCTCATGGCAAAGGACTTAAAATAACACCGCTTTCCTAATGAAAGATAGAGAGCTGCCTTTCCTCTCCCTGGAGGTTCCCCCACAAGTGAACCATCCAGTGGGCTCGAACGTGTGTTCACTCTGCCACGTGTACATCAGCTTACCCATAAGTAGTTCTTAGGGTGTGTCTTGTTTTCATGATCCTAGGCCTAAAATTTAAGCACATACATGGAGCCTAAGCAACTGCAGACATCTACAAGATTGTTAATATTTTCAAATTATTACTAATAGCTTAGGATCATATAACTTGAACTGGTTAGATATATCTAACAGTAGCTCTGGAAAAAGAGGAGATACTTACTTGTGGAGAAATACAGCCTCAGATTGTGTTTCATTTGTTCTATAAATACAAGTTGCACACGCAGGACCAAAACCCACTGAGGAAATTTAGAAATGTAAAGTGAGAGAGGAATGATTTCAGGGGTTGGCTTTTGACCTTGTTCGAGGCTTCCTTTCCTGAGTGTACATACCTCACTTACTTTGTCTTCAATTTTTTTTAATTTAAAAAAGGTATTCCATTTTTATGGCACTTTCCTTCCATCTGCTTTTGCCAAACCCAAATTAATTGCATGTCCATATTTCCTTGGAAAAGCAGGTATGGTTCAAAATTAGAACATTTGTTATTCCACTTCAGTGAGTATTGAACGTCTTCCTGTGTAAGACCCGATGTGGAAACTGCAGAAAGAAACCTTTCTTCTTGCCCTACAGGAAATTATAATATGGTGGGAGGGGTGAGGCACAGAATAACATATACACACATGAGGTAGATAAAGTAGTAAGAGAGAGGAGGGTTTCAGAAATCTCAGCTGTGTGGTTCACAGAGGCCGAGCAGAATTTCATTAGGCAGAGAGATCGGGGTGGTAGGTGTGGGTAACCTGGGAGGAAGGACTGACATGAACATTTCTGGGGAAGTGGGAAGATATGGGGTGTAGTCTGGGAATAGCACACACACATTCTGCTTGCCAAGGGCATAAATAGATGTCAGGAAGTAGCAAGGGCAGGGACAGAGGTAAGTTAGGATCATATTTAGGAGGCTTTTTCAAACCAGAGAGAGAAAGTTAACAGGATTAAATGAAGGATGAGGACGGGCCCCCATTGTACTTTTGAAAGAATCCTTTTTTTGTTATTTCCTTCTACTTAATTTTTTTGGTTAGTATATGTTTGTAATTATAATACATACGTTCACCGTGGGCAGTTGGTACATAACAGTCCTGATTTTTTTTAACCTCCCCTTCCTCTCATCTGCTGCTATTCCTGTTCCCATCTCCACGAAGTCTGCTTCCTTGTTCCCTGTCATCTAGATAAAACTGACCGCCCTGTGAGGCAGGGACAGGGTGAGGCACAGAGAGAAACTACTGTTTAAGTCATTGGGAAGGGAGACTATGATCACGTGAAGCGCAAGGGAGCTATGCAGTGGACAGAGTTAGCTGGACTTGGGAGGATGGGAGGGGGAGCCCTGTCCAGTCCCCCATGCTGCCAGGTCAAAGGGGACTGAATCCAGCATTTAAGAAGTAACAGCTTAATAGTTCTTAACTAGAGTCCCAATTCTTAACTGGAGAGCAGTTGAAGAGCTGTGGAAACTTGGGCCAGGAACTGTGGAATGATTGATTGGAGGGAGATTTTTCGTTCAGGAAATTTCAGTTAAGTGAGGGAGAAGGTGAATGAGTCATGACTCTGAGCAGGGGCGAGGGAAAGCAGTTCGAGACTAAGAGGTTGCCGACCCTCTCTGACCAAATCATCAACCTCTATTATATTTGTTATAGGTCCCTGGCTGTCACTGTGCCTTGGAATCTCCAGCTCCTTAAAACTCAGGCTGCTGAGAGTTGGGAATCACCCTAGAGCAGTGATGGGAGCCTTTTAGAGCTTTCAGTGATAACAAATAGCCACCTGGGGTTTCTGGAGGCCTGGGATGAGGCCGCAGAATTTCATTTTTCAGAAATTTTCAGTGATGCTGGTGCTCCTGGTGAAACACCACACTTTAAGGATCACTGTTAAAAGTAATATCAACTAATATAAAAAAAATTTAAAAATCAACTAATAAAAATAATATCAACTAATTTGTAGTGATTTAATTTGACCTTTATACATAAGACACTCTTGTGCAATGTCTGTTTGTGCCACAGTGAGGCTTTCACTTTCAAACTGTCTTTGGAAGTAAATGAACTAATGCTTTAATATGGGTGTATTGGTTTTCCTTCTTTGCCTAGTTCAAAACCATAGTCTCAGCTACGCTCTTCACCATTTCAGTGACCTAAAATCTCTTTCAAATGCTGACTGCCAGAGAGGAGGAATAGGAGCATGCAACCTTTCCTGTGGGTTTTCTGTCCTCTGTAGCATCCCTTTGGATGTCCCTCAGTAGCACGCCTCTTGTTACCCATTTAAGAAGTGACTGATTGCCCAGGATAGAGGCCAGTGACTTGTGCTATCCCCAGTGACAGACCATTTTGATGGGGGGGGGTGACAGGCTCCTTGGTGTGAGACTGAAAATGAGCACCTGGGCAGTGTTTGATTGCTTCCGGATTGCAGCCCTTCCTCCAGGACCCTGGATTGAGGAATGCCCTAGGTGCTCAAACAGAATGTTTTCCTTTCACAAAAGAAACCCATTACAACAAAGCTGTTAACTAGTATGCTCCTAAGTAAAAACAGGTTACACTTGAGTTTGTTTAGTCTGCATTCTCCCTGCACACTTTTTAGCCTGATTGGGTTCTGTGGAAACTGTGGCAGGTGTGTTTGGCTGGAACTGGGGAGAGGCGGAGGAGGTTTGCATTTCAGGCAGTGAGCTATTAAAGCACCTCCCCAGGCCATTTTGAGGATTCTGTCCTCACTCACTCTCACTCATCTTTACCCAGCTTCATTAATCATCTCCTCCTTGGGGAACAGAGTAGAAGTTCTGTTACTTTCGGCCTAACAAAGCTACACTCTCAGGAAAGGACCCAGCATTGTTTTCTGCTTTTTCTAAACTACTTGGAACTGGGTCGGAGGAGGTCACGGATTAAAAATAACTAGGCTGCTATTTCAGCATACTGCTTGTGGTGATGTTTATTTTAATTGCTCTGAGGATTGAGTGTTTAGGAAACAGTTCCCAAAGAAAGACAACAGCGAGTTATAAGACTGACGTGTATCCTTGACCTCTATTCAAGTCTTGACTTGTACAAACACTTTATGTGTTGTGAGCTGATTTTTAACTTTATGAGAATTTTTGATCTGTATATCCTGAGATGGGTCTAGCATCAAGTTTATAGAACTGTGTATTCCTTTCATCATTTCTGTGTTTTGTTTTGTATTTCAAGAACAAAATAAATGGGAGGTGGGAGAAAAAGTCATTTCTAATAAGGGTCCAAGAAATGCAGATGCCGCAGGCCCTGGACTAAGTGCTAGGTAGCAAAGTTCTGCAATATTTTCAAAGAAATGTTGCTCTATTTAGGATTCTAACTCAGTGTAGGAACATAAATGCCTACACCTTGATTAATCCAGGCCACTGCAGCTTCGGTTTAAATACCAAACACACATCAGCTTGACAAAATTGAAGTAACCGTACTGGTCTGGGTTTGTAGGCAATAGAACTTCATACATTGCTGGTGAGAGTGTATTCCTACAAATTCCTAAGGAGATAGTTGGGTTGTGACCAATAAAGGTACCACAAAATTCTCTGCAGCAGGCAGTGCTCCTTTTGGGATTCATTCCTAGAAGATAGAATCATATAAGTGCTTTTCAGTGTTGTTTGTGGTGGTAGAGAAAGCAAAAGTCAGAATTTTCTTCAAAAGAGGTCAAGTGAATGGATTACAATACAGCTATTGTGTGAGACACCTGGAAGTGTGATGCTTAATGCTGGCCAAGATAAGGACAAGATGGACTAGCTGGTGATTCATGTGTTAAAGGTTTGAAGGACACCTGTGAGGCTCCCAAGATGAGCTTCTCTAGTTAATATATGGATGTATATAGGTCGTAGTTTGATACAAAAAAGTCACTATTTATTTAGAAGTTTCTTAGCTGTATAAATTTTTGCAGAAAACCACATTTGCCAGTATATCCCTTCAATAATAAGAGGAAAGTTTGAGTGGAGAGGGAATGCACTGCTTGGGTGAAGGCAGAGATCTGAGAAAGGTCATCTGGGGAAAGGAGGTGTGAGCAGGTTCAATGTGGTGACAGAAGTGATCAGAGCAAGGTTGAGGGGGTGCCGCATGTTTGGAAGATGGAGACAGGAAGCAGATCTGGAGCACCGTCCAATACTAGAAGTGGAGCAGATTCAGAGGACCACCCTCAGTAGTCTTCCGTGAAAGCGCCCAGGCTTCCACCATTGTGAGTGGAGGGAAGAGTCCCTGGCATGGTGTGTCAGGACTGAGAATCCTGTTGTGACACTTCTGTCTTGTTCACTGAACCAGTAGAGTGGGCCAGGGCTATTTTTAGGCATGAACCAGCAAGCATCCCCGAAGTGGCAACATTTCAAGGACTAGTTTAGATGACAGAGCTGGAGAGGGTGACCTAGAGCTGACAGCAGAGAACCAAGTCTGTTAATGCACCTCACAATTATATAACCATCCCGAACTGTTTGTACTGGCAATCTTTTTAGTAACTTACAAAAGCGAGAGGTCTGTTTTAAACAAAAGTTGGAATAGTTCACTGGCATTTTTCTATGTAGCAGCTTTTAATTCGTTTATAGCTCACATACCATAAAACACACCATTTCCGTGTATGCAGTTGAGTGGTCTTTGGCATATGGTTATGTAGCCATCACCATTGCCTCATTCCAGAACATTTTCATCACTTCAAATGCATGCAGTCAGGTGGCCCCTACACACTCTGTGGCCTTTTGTAACTGGTTTCTTTCGGTATATTTTCAGGGTCCTCCATGTGCCCCTCATTTCCTTCTTACTGCAGTTTTGTTTATCTTTTGATCAGTTGGTGGACATTTGGGTTATTTCTACTTTTACAAGTAACACTGAAGTACAAGTTTTATGTAAAATAAGTTTTCTATTCTCTTAGGGGTGTATCTGGGAGTAGAATTTCTGGGTCGTATGGTAACTGTGGTTAACTTTTTGAGGAACTGACAAAGTATTTTCCTCTACAACTGGGCATTAAAAGCCATGTGTACATTGTTTTTAGCATGAGCTCTATTAGGAAGACCAGGTTTTATCTTTAGTAAATCTCTGTAATTATTACAATGGCCATACATGGTCCCAAACATAAAGAAATATTAGTGCATCTAGTAAGTGCCTTTGTCTTACTGCATCATGACATTGGGAATACTACAGTGAGCAGAACAGAGAGGGTTTCCTGTTGTCATGGAGCTTACAGTTGGGAAGAAGAGACAGCCCTTCAGTTTCCCAGCTAAATATATAGTAAAACAGAGAGATACACACGCTGAAGGAAAAGTGCAGGGAGATCACTTAGATTTGGGCCTAATGGCAAAGGAGGTAGTCATAGAACGTCCCCTGAGAAAGTGGTGCTAGAACTGAGATCTGAAAGATTTGTAGAAATTTAGTAGGTAAGGGCCCAAGGAAAAGTGCTCTTGCCGTGAAACATACGCACAGGATCTGAGGCAGGACAGAACACCATGTTTTCACCACAGACACCATGGTGGCGGGGGGGGGGAGCTGCGGAGGGAGCAGCAAGAGGCAGAGATGGGAAATCACCAGGAGCTGTAACCTAAAAGGCCTTGCATGATGGAGGAAATTTTAAAATACTGGTGAACAAGACATTTTTACTAGTAAAAACTATTCCAGATTTTAAAAAGAATTTTTACATAACAAGAGTTTAAAAATGAAGAAACAATGAGGCATGTGAGCATAATAAACCACCCCAAATCATTATACCATTCTTACTAAATAGAAGTTAATTTGCTTAGAGTATTACTATAAAAACAAAACTACAATTAAAAGCTATACTCAAAACCATAATCTTAAGTGAAATAAATCAGACACACAAGTTTAAATATTGAGAAACCCAAAGTATAAACAGAGGATAGATATTAGGAAGTAGGAAGAACATTTTCAAATGGGAAGAATAAGAGATGGGGGCAGACAGGGGATTTAAAGAAAAAGAAAGAATTGAAGGAAAAAATTAAAATAGAGCTTTGGCAAATGAGGAGGTGAAGGACTGTAGAGAGGAGGGAAAGGAGATAGTAATATAAGAATTGAGACATGTACATGTACACATTCCCCACGATGAATGTGATCATTAGGTATTACAAACATGTACCAATTTAAAAAAGTACCTGAATTAAGTTAATTTAACAAAGTTACAAGATAACAAGAGGAATATACAAACATTTTTATATACTGCCAGTGACTGGAAATGAAAGAAAAGCATATCATTTATAATATTAATAAAAGGCAAGAAATACCAAGAAATCTCGTGAACTACCCATTTGTGAGAAATTAGAAAACATATCTGAGAGAAATTAATGGAGACATAAATAAATGGAGAGGTATAGCTTGTCCAGTAATTGAAAAACTTGAGCCCTAAAGCAAATTTTAGGGGAGTTTTTTTTGCATTTGTTTTGTTTTGTTTGAGAATTGACAATTCATGGCTAGGGCCATAGCTTGGTGGTAGACCACTGGCTAACATACATGAGGCCCTGGGTTTGATCCCCAGCACCACAAAAAACATTGACAATTCAATTCTGAAATTTATGTGGAAATGCAAAGAGTTTAGAACAGACTAATATTATAAAACAACAAAATCGGATCACTTATAGTGCCTAGTTCTAAAACTTGTCAGGAAATAACAGTAATCAAGGTAATGTATAATACTGTGAAGATAGGCAAATTAATTAATGAAATAAATGCAGAACCCAGAAATCAACCCATTATAGATCTGCGTTGATATAATGGGAGAAAGAAAAAGCTTTTAAACAAAATCTAATATGTCTGATATGAAAATGAAAGTACAGTACAAAAACACATAACTACCATATGACTTCAGGTACAGTCACCTTCAATATCTGTGGGGGAATAATTGCAGGACCACCCTCCCAAGATGCAAGGTCTTTAGATGCTCAAGTCCTTTATATAACCGGGTATAGTATTTGCATATTGCCTATGTGTAGCCTCTCAAATACTTTACATCATCCTAAGATTATGTATAATACAAAATAGATGCTGTATAATCAATTATACAAGATTCGTTAGGGAACAACGGGAAAATAATCTGTACGTGCTAAGTACAGACGCAGAATTTTAAAATATTTCTATCCTTAGTTGGTTGAATCTACAAATGCAGAACCTGCAGATACAGAGGGCCAAGTGTACATGAACTACAAGGCTGATCTGTAGTAACTAACTTATACTTGCTCCTGAGGAATGGAAGGACAGATTGCAAAGGAGAATAAGGGATTGTTTTACAGTTCTGTATCTTGAGCCATAGATTCACAGATGTTTGCAATTCTCAAAACTCATTGAACTGAACACTTAATGTATGTTCATTTTGTAGTAAGTTATACATCAGTTGAAAATGAAAATCTCATGAGCATGATCCAGGCAGGTACTCTAAATAAGGGGAGCAGTCTAGGTATAAAACAACAGAAAGGAAGCCACGAGTGCCATGATGACCGAGAGCCTCCGTAACATGGTGGCCAGTACTCTACCCTGGCCATGTGAAACAGTGTGGGAACTGAACTCAAAGTTTCCTGACCTTCTGAGCTTTTCAGTCAAGCCTAAATTCTTAATTTTTTTGCTCATAGATTCCTTTTTGTTATTTAATATGTTATAATCATTGGTGTCATTATTCTTTTTTAACAAAAAATTCCTGTGTATTTATGATGTACTACAACACGATGTTCTGATATACAGTTAGCCCTCCATATCTATAGAGTCCACATCTATGGATTCAACTAACTTCAGATGGAAAACAGGAAAAAAATTGCATCCATACTGAACATGTATAGTTTTATTTCTTGTCATTATTCTCGAAATAATATGGCATAACTACTATTTACATGGCCTTTACATTGCATCAGGTGTAGTAAGTAATCTAGAGATGATCTGAAGTATTCAGGAGGATGTGCAGAGGTCAGATGTACACTGTTTTATATAAAGGACTTGAGCATCTAAGGATTTCGGTGATCTTGGTCGGGGAGGAGGGTCCTGGAACCAATGCCAGTGGAGGACTGCATTTATACCTTGTGAAATGATTAAATCAATCTGATAGATATATTCTGATGTGTATATGTATATTCTGATATGTATATATATTTTCATTTCACATAGTTTTTGTGAGAATATTTAAGATCTACCCTCTCAGAAATTTTCAAGTATATCGTATATTAAATATAGTCACACTTGTCAGTAGATCCCTAGAATATTCATCCTACCTAACCTGAAATCTTTGCTTTCATGTCAAATCTTTCAATTTTATAAATACTGACACTGATTTAAATATTAAAATTGGGAGAATAATTTAAATATTGGGATTTAAATGTTAGAATTGAATGATTTAAATATTAGAATTTAAATATTAAAGTGGAGAGAATGTCTACTAATATGAGATAGAACATTAACTGCTGTAAACATTGGAATTTTAACTTGTATAGCTACAGATACTATACTGGAAATACTTTAGGTTTAGCCCTTCAACTTGGAATTGTTTCTTTTTAATTAATGAAGTTGATTCACTAAAATGCACTGTAAACATGTTTATTCTTGCATTTATTTTTCTAAGAGCATGTGAATATCATGTGTCCAAAATGCTGTAGGATCTTAGAAATAAGGAGATGAGTAAGATAATCCCTATGTTCAGAGAACTTTAAAACAAAATATGCTTAGAATAAAATAATTTATATGATATTGATTTTAAAACCTGTTGTTGTGTAATTAATGTTAGATTTTGCTGTTTAATATTTGGGGGATCATTATTTTTGTGGCTTTTTCCGTAGAGTCGGGCCTTGGTTCTCTTAACATTAAAAGAAACTGAATCTAATATACTTACATCTATAAATTATTCATTTTGTAAATATTTCTTGACTGCTTTGTACCGAGTACTGTGTTGTCTTCTGGAACTGTAATGTTGTAGCAAATACTAGCTTTGACTTTATAGACTGTGCTGTCTGGATAATTTATTAATGGGCCTTGCTTTTTTTTTAAGTACTGCTGTGTATTCCTTGTTACCTACTTCACATATTCCCTTGCCCTTGTTTTAAGTATCTATTGATATTCGATATTATGTCACAGCTACTTGGGGTTCAGTTGTACGGAGTAATTTTACTATTGTGAAGCAGGAAAGAAACACTGTGAAATAATCGAGCATCTATCGTAATTTAGTAATAGCTTCTTTCACTTTTTTTCCAGTGGACCAGCATAGAAAATTTTTGCTCTTTTTTTCATTATTATGAACCTGATGACACAGATTCTTCATGTTGGCTTTATGTGTTCAAGTCTTACTAAACAAATGTCTATTACTTCTCTGCATATGGTTCTTTTTTAAAATAATGCAGTTGTTGTAGTATCTGACATGGCTGTAAGCTTCTCACTGCCCTTTTTTTTTTTTTTTTTTTTTTTTTTTTTTTTTTTTTTTTTTTTTTTTTTTTTTTTTGGTGCTGGGAATCGAACTCAGGGCCTTGTGCTTACAAGGCAAGCACTCTAACCACTGGGCTAAATCCCCAGCCCCCTCACTGCCCTTTTTACATCATTTTTATGGCTGGCTTCTGCAACTCACACCAGTAATCCTCTATGCACTGAAGGAAGGACCTGTTAATTTAAATGAGACAACCCTCTGTTTGCGACATGACATTGTAGAAGCTGAAATTGATAGGGAAGTTTCTGTTACACTGTGTAATTTTACATATCCTTGCTGTCATGATTAGTTTTTAAACCCCAAAAATTGCTGCTAGCCACTATATTCAGAACTGTTCACTTAAGATGTTCATTTCGTCAGAAATAGCCTTTTCATAACTAATACAAAGTGTTCATGAAACGTCACCTTTTGTCTTTCCAGTTTTGAGAAATGGTGCTTGGGAAATTGTTCACTGGGAAAAGGTATGCACTGATTTTTATTTGTTCCAGGAGAAGAAATACATAGAGGTGTATCTAGTAGATGTAAATTTTGTGTATAACGTAAGCAAGTGTCAAGAATTCTACTCTATGTAAATGATTTAGTAATTAAAGTTGTAAACATACACAGTCTTCAGTTAGATGTGCCCATTTAATATTTCTACATTCCTTTAGAAAGACTATTATTTTGAAAAGAAATACCTAGAACTTTTTGTTTCTTTCATAGTATATTTTGAGTACTGTTTTCATGGATTTTATTTAACCATGAGCTGTTTTGTGTTGTAATTTTTGATTTAATCATCTACTGTCCAAGTAAAAATAAGAGTTATTTCATATTTTTATATTTTACTTCAAATTCATATAGTGAGGCTAATGATATTTGTGTGCTTCTAATTCTTTAAAAAAAACCATTATTTTCTAATGAGCTAGAAATCAGTTCCATAACATCAGAGGTTCATTTGCTTATTGAACCTCCGGCGTGTTAGTGAATTGAGTCGTAATTTAACAGATATTATCCAGGTGGTCATTCTTTTCAGCCTTCACTTTCAAAAGGTAAGCAATTATTACTCCCTTAGTTCAGGAGGATTTGGCCATTAGTCATCCACAAGTGACTTGCCTTTGTAATTTGGTAAGTGGCTTTTTGGAGGCCAGTCTACCAGGGAGACTTTGCTTCCTGGGATTTCAGGACCCTGGGGGTGTATCCACAGGGCAGTATCCTGTTAGGACAATAGAGGTGTTTCTCATAGTCAGTGTATTTAGGCTCCATTATTTCTCAGCCAATTTAAGTCTGCACATTTGATTCTACCTTATGATGTTCATGGTTACCTTGTGTCCCTGCAGGATAGGATCCCCATCAATAAAAAAGTAATTGCGTTTTTGTTGATTTTTACGAAAGCGGCTAGAAATAGAGAATGACATCTCTTCAAAACAGTTGGAAACTTAGCACTCTCTCTTCCTTATTCTTTGACATAAGAATAAAAAAGACACTAACACTTTGCTTGTGCTTTGGGTCATCTCTGCTTTCAGCATAGTGAAATAAAACGCAAGAAAGTTAAAACACTTTCCTAGTACATTTCTTTTATGGTCTTTTCTGGCACTTGTGGATTTAAACATCTTAGAGAGAAGACAGGTAGGATATAATCACATATGATAAATTGAATTTAGTTATATTTTTGCTTCTAGAGTTGTCAGTGTGTTTGCCATCAGTGTACCCCTAACAAACTAACACATCAGTTTCTTATCTTCTTACCTAGACTGCTTGTTCAGAAAAAGTCAAGAGACAACCATCTGCCTCCTCACTCTGAAACTAACCTTTGAAACATCTTATCTTCCTAATACTTGATCATTATTTCAAGATTGTGCTACTTACACGTGGATTATTGTTAACTCTTTTTTAATTTTTGAGGGAACAAAATATGAGATCACTAGTCATGGTTACCCCAGATGTGATACCACTTTCAGTTCTCTTGGAGAGCAGTACTAATGGGGCAGAATTTAAAGTGCTGCCCAGTGTCACCTACCTACAATGTACTGAAGCTATTCAATAATTAGAATTAATTGGAGTTAATAAAATTTAGTTGAGCGATTATTTCAAGATAAATATTCAAAAATTAACAGCATTCTTATGTTGGCAGTTCCAAGTTAGAAAGTGTAAGGGAAAAGAAATCTCATTCTCGCTGATGTGTGGGATGCTTACAAGTAAATTTAAAACAGATTTGACGTTTGTAAAGAAAGCATCTGTACTTTAGGTGTTAAAGATTCACATAAATATGACGTATTCCTTGAGAAGTTATAAAACATCAGTTATTCCAAAATATTAATATAATCCCACAGAAGTTACTATTTTTCCTCAAGAATTGACTACATTATTAATTTTCAAAAATAAACAGTTGAGGAAAAATGAAGACTACTGTGCTAGAATAAACTGTACTTAAAATGAAAAGAGAAAGTTATTAAAATAGTGTGTCTGTTTCAAAAATAGGCATTGATGTCTAGAATTGTATGAATAGAACTAGTATAGAAGAAAATACAGTGCCCTGAAATAAAACCTATTTAATAAAAGAGGCAAAAATAATTGGTAGAATGATTAATAATGTTGATGTTATAGATTAGCAGTTTCAAGAAAAATACTTGAATGTATAGTTTATATCTAAGCGACTACCTATGATAATATAAATTCCAACTGGCTAAAACAGATAACTATGTTAAAACGTTGTTTTGAAAAGCATAAAAATAGAATAAAGATTTTAGTAAATAGTTGAATAAAACCAATATCTCAAGCTCTATGGAATTTGATTATATAAATTTTAAAACAATTGCACAACAAAAGCTATCATAAATAACTGGGCAAGATATGTAAAATGCTTGCACCAAACAGGGCGAATGATTGAGAAGACTGTTATTTAGACAGGAAATAAGAGTTGACAGTAAGTAGGAGGAAATATGATAAGGAATCAAGCTAGGTGTATTAGTCAACCTAATAATAAAAGTCACAAATTTAAACTAAATGAAGTCTCATTTGCTGCATTTTCAATAAATAAAAACAAACTCATATTTCAAAATTTTTATTACATAATTCATTTCCATATTATGGATTAGCAGTTTGGCTATTTATATATTAAGAACCATAAAAAGGGGATTCTGGGAATTTATCCCAAGAATATAATTATAGTATAGGAGAATAATTTTACATATATAAAAATGTTTATGCTTTGATGTACTTATAATAAAATTAGTGTACATGATACACAATAGGGAAACATTTGATAATTATGGCATTTTTGTACTCTTGTATATTATATGACAAGTAAATGTTGCGATTTTACAAGCTATTACAATACACACACACATTGATATTAATTATTCATCAGATAGTTTGTGTGCCAAGCAGTGAGTACGTAGCAGGAAGCAAGACTTAGCAGGGCTCCTGTGTCATAAATTTATAGGTGAAAAGAACAAGTCGTTGTATACTGAGATACTGGCTACGTTTATTTTAATGGCCTATTTAACAACTGGACAGGCACAAAAACAGGTTCACCTGTTGCATTAGCCTGATTATTGGATCAAATCTTTTCTTTGGCTTATATAACATTTTGTACAATTGAAAATAAAATCAACAAAGGAAAGCCAAGCGCCATGCACTTGCCAAGGTGATATGAGAAACCTGAAAGCAAATGGACTTTACTTCAGGGTACTTTCTCTGTTTGCCATTCCAAATGTGTGGCCACTATGGTTGCTTTTTAATGGGCTTCCAAGGACCTACAAACGTGCACAGCACGCATCTTGTCATTCACAGATGGGCAGACTTCAGGTCTCTAAACATTAATACAGTTCATCCCGCCAATTATTGCCCTGAAGTAAATGTTGTAAAATATTGTTTCAGGTATTTAGTTTTAAGAAAGTATTGTGACTAAAAAGCCCCACATGAAGAATTACATTTCAACTCTTAAAATCTAAGCAGCTGGCTTCATTACACTCACCACAGTTTAGTTATTTACATTGAAATGCAGCCGAGACTGCAAGTTTTTGAGATACAATGCAGGTTTTTGAGGTAGAGAATTCAGATGAATAACCTTGAAATCAATGCATTCTTCTGGCTTAGGTGGGAAGTATAGCATGCTGAAATGCACTTCTTTGGATTGAGAATGTATCTCAAAAAAAAAAAAAAAAGAAAAAAGAAAAAATCTTCCAGGCATAGTAGCACACACCTGTAATCCCAGCACGCAGGGAGAATGAGTCAGGAAGATTGCAAGTTCATGCCCAGCCTGGGCAATTTAGTGACTCAGTGAGACCCTGTCTCAAAATAAAGAATAAGAGGGCTGGGAATATAGCTCAGTGCAAAGGCCCTAGGTTCAATTCCCAGTACTACCAAAAAAAGAAGAAAATCCCTTAACACAAATAGAAATATCCTGGGACCTAGAATTGGACGTAGTTTGATTTTTAGTCATTTGTACCTTGATAATCTTTCCCTTTTTCTTAACCCTCACTGCTAGTATCAGTGAACTGAGAAAGTTGAAGGTAGTGTACCAAAAGCCCTTCTATTTTTATGTCCTTCACTTCGATATTTTAGGGCTAAAACTGCCTTACAATGTTCCTTCAATTAGGATCTGTGGTCAAAGCCTTTTTGCCATCTTGGCCTTTCTTTCTGTCTGTTCCTCTTACGCTGGAAAGGAGAATGCTACAGTAGGAGATCAGAACCAAAATGAAAAGAGGGGTGCTTGGATATCTTTGAGAAATTGATCTAAAACATCGGCAGATAAGTTTTCTGCTTTCTTTAAGATGTGGTCCTGGTATTATGAAACATATAGTTTCATATAATATATAGTATAATTGGAGAGGAAACATTAACACACAGTACGTTGTGAGAGAACAATTAAATGGTAACCTGGGTAGCATTCTAAACACCATGATTACAAAGAATTTATATTTTAGCATCTTGTCAGTGAATGCTGTCAGATTATCACAGCACATTATTTTAGGGTTCAGTTTACATTTATACTTGCAATTTGTAATTTTTCTTATTTGCACATTTTTTAGGTAGGGAGTGTTTGATTCCAAGGTCCTGGACGATTTCAGATTTCAGCTAAAATAAATCATTTTAATAAAGGCATTCGGAGCTTCACCACCTGAGTGACACGTATACATATCACAGACTAGAAGACATCTCCCCCTCCTGTTCCTTTCAGCGTGTAAAATTGGCCAGAGTGGGCTCTCTGCAGTCGTTTCTTATTATGATTCTCACCAAGGATACTATTCTCTCCTTTCCCCCAATAATATATTCTTTTGGAGTTCAAGGAAAAGTAGAGAGTGGGAAGAACAAAAAAGGCTTTCCTTCCCTCTGTTAGCTACACAAACTTATTTTTAGGTTCATTTGTCTGCTAAGAGAGAGAGAGCAACATTCACAATGTAAAGGGAATGCCACCAGTGTGACTTTGGTCACCTTAATTAATAAGCTGGTCTTTTCCTAGTCAGAGCTCTGACATTTCCCAGGAGCTTTGTGACAAGCCTGACACTTAGAATTATTTCTGTTTCTGACTATAGCGCATCTTTAGTTTGTCTTTGTGTCACACTCAGGAAAATACTGACAGATAGTAAAATAAAGACATTAATCTGTATTTTAAATTTGAATTGCAGTGATGGTTTCAGTAAATTTACTTATGTAAAAAGTCAAGTCAGATACGGGTTTGAGTCCGAACTTTTCCACCTACCAATCCTGACCAAATAGCTTAGAATCACAGACTTACTTTCTTCCTTTCTAAATTATGAATTACAACTAATACTTGCTTTATAAAGGTCATTGTGGAATATAATGATCACATATATAAGTTTCTCCAGTTGTGTTGAAATTTCCATAGGTAGGGTAAAGATTCAGTTGATGAAATTATCCTTTTTATTTTTATGTCAAAGAGAGAGAACATGAGAAGTTGAGATGTCTAATAGGAGCAATTGATTTTATTAAGTCATATAGCTAATAAAACAAAGATAAGCATTCATCTTGTAAAGTATTGCCCCATTCCTGACCTCACTTCTAGATAATTTTATGCCATTTTGTAAAAATCAGTAGTTCTTGTTTTCCAGTAGCCATTTTTTTCTGTAGTATTTGTCTTAATACAATGGGTTATATATTTGTAACTGTCTTTCCATGCAGATAATTAACCAATTCCCAGTTTTCTTTCAGGTAAATGTTGGAGATATAGTTATAATAAAAGGCAAAGAGTATATACCTGCTGACACTGTACTTCTCTCATCAAGGTAGAGATGCTACTGATGCTCAAACAGTGTAGAGGATGGTTTCTCTACCCTGCATTGACCTTGTGATTTCTCCAAGGAAATAAGGAATAAACGAAGAATTTTAAGCCTCTCTAATGATTTTTAATTAAGCACTTCAAATTGATTGGACTTAAGGTCTCTTTCATGTTTGCCGTATAGCACAAATAATAGATACAATACTTTATAATTCAAAATTTATACTTACAATTGAGAGCCTTTTCTTCTTTCAATGTGTCCAGATCTATGTGTGTGGACCATTACCACTTTGTATGATTTCCTGTCATTTATTTTATATCATCCATGGACTGGGTTCTATCAGTTTTATCTTTCAATTCTTCTTCATCATAAATTTCTTTATGGTACAGTCATATGTCCCTGCAAAGTTTCTTGATCCTTATGGTGAGCTGGTACAAGAAAATGGATGAGTGATTTCTTTTTCATCATCATACCTTTTGAAATGCCATCCTCTTTCAACCAAAAAATAAGTACTTTGCTCTTTCTCTCAAGTTCTTTCTGTTACCGAATTTAGATAATTTTCATGCTACTCACATGTAAGTTAGCCATGAATTAGTATTCAAAACATATGGCACAGTTACCCTTTAAAGAATGTGATTTTCAAATGGTTTTAGGTTTTACAACTGTAAAACTAGTCCTAATATAAATTAATAAGAAATGTTTTTAATATTTTAGAGGTTGTTTATCATCATTTCCTTGGACAGTTTTATTTGTAAATTCCACATATAAATATGGACAGTGTCTTTTTTTCAAAATCTATTTAATCAGGTCATGATTTAAAGTGATTGGATTCACAAGTTAGTGAAATGAATAGAGCAAGTAAGAATTACCTAGATAATTATAGTAGTACATCTACAGGCAGTTAGAATAGCTAGAGGTGTTTATGTTTCTGTATTTTGAGGTTGGCATCTTTTTGTGCCTTGTACAGATTGGTTTTTGTTTTCAGGGAGATTAATATGGATGTTTTCAAATCAGCCTCTCTGTTCTTCATTTGCTTGTAACTTTGCCAGGGTAAGTTTCTAACGCTGAAGTAAAGCTTACTATGGCGTGTACTTGATCGTGTGAGAGCAAGTTTAAAGGTGAGCTTACTACTGTCATCTTAGGCTAGTATCCTGGGTAGTATCAGCTATTACAGAGAACTATGCTTACAAGTCAGAAAACCAGGATTCTTATTGTAACTTGGTGAGTTTGAACAAACTGCTTAAATTCTCAGGCCTTAATTTTATGTCTTTTGCACTGAGGAAGATGGACTAAATGATCAAGCCCTAGTATTCCCCAATTCTTTTTGTTTCCTTTTAATTGATAAACTTTGAAAGAAAGTAAAAGTTCGATAATTGTACTGGATGATGGGCCATCCAAATGGTTCTATATGTGAAAGGTCAAAATGATAATGATATCTTCTAGCAATTTAAAAAAAAGTATTGATATTTTCCTAGTTGAAGAGACATTAGCCATAGAACCATACATGCTGAACTACTACAGTATTTTTTGTCTGTTCAAGAATGTGACAGATAACTGTCTGTCTTGCCTTAACTTTATACTTAATTCTTATTTGATACTATACTTGATCTTAGCCAAAAGGCAGAAAAGCGATTAATTCTTATTTGAAAAATTTCAAAATATTTGTCATCTTTTTCTATCCAGCCCAGAAACTCCCCAGCAAGCCCTGTGCTTGTGTCGTTTGGTATTCACCAGTGAAGTCTATGCACATTTTCTAAAATGTGAAAAACTCTCAAATCTGAAACTTCAGTCCCAAACATTTTGGATAAAAGATATTCAACCTTTATTTCTTAAATAGTAGAGCATTTTTTACAAGATACGTTTTCTAAATTTTAAAAACATTTCCTGGTGGCTATCAATATTGTTAAATCAAAATAGTTTCTGTATCTTAACATTCACAGTTATTAACTTGCTCCTTTTTAAAAGATTATCTGATTCATTACTTTCAGTTATTTAGTGAGATTCACAGGGTAGTATAAATGTTATGCTATTAGGCTGACATTTCTACTCAACTAATAGAATACTAAGGTCAGCTGGTTTTTGTGTGTTTTCCTTGAGGGGTTTCTGCCTGACATAGCTCTTTTGAACCTATGTTAACCTTAAGAATTAGGTAATAGCTTTTATTATTTAACAGACAAATTTTCATTTTTTGTCCTATTTCATCACACAACTTTAATGAGTAAGTCAAGATTGGAATTCTTCTGGTTATATTCATTATGCCAGGGTGTCCACTGTCAAAATAGATATATAGTGATTTTCACCTGTAAGTGGATACCATTTAACATTAAGAATAAAAAGCCTTATAATATTGAATTTGCAATTTTGTCAGTTGCTAATCATTAACAATGCATCTTCTCTGAGGTAATCATGAAATTAAAGGACAAAATGGTTAGAAGTTATTGTTTCATTGATTTTTATTTTGAAACGAAAAACTGAATTTTAGCATATAACAACTAACACTTTAAGACAGAGTAAAATAACTCAAGCTGACAATTCGAATACAAACAGACTATTGGTATGTCTGTTTCATACCCTTGTTGAAAATTTTTGTTTGGATTGGAAGGCTCACCAGCTCCCCTAAAAAGGACCACAGTAACATAGACTTGCGTATTAAACCACTCCAATGGCTGCAGTTATGCCTTCTAACTTCTAAGATTTGTATCTATGTGATTCGTATTAATGTCAAGAAGATACTTAGGCAGTTTACTTTGAAAATGTTTTGGAATCAGAACATTCTAACAGTTATTTTTTTAGTATGTGTAGATAAGAAAGTAGTGTAGAATACTTTCTCAAAAACCTAAAAAAAAAATACTTCCTTGATTATTTCTTTGCGTTTTTAGGTAGGAGCGAGCATACAGTAGATGGCATGAAGTTGAGGAATTAGAAAAAAGATTCTGTAAGATAAAGTAGCTCTGTAGAAAATGTTTTTATTTAATTTGATAAGAAATGCTTGTATGTGAACTTTAAAATTTGGAAGTTTTTAGATTTAAAAGCAGATAAGTAATCCTTAAATATGTCTTCAGACCTGATCAAAATAAGTTTTGAAAAAATTGGCATTTGACATTTTTATTAACATGTATTATTTTCTATAATAATTTCAAACCTTCTGTCTCTTTTGTCCATTTGTTTTTTTTCTCTGTTATTCATTTTTTCCCATTTTAATTATTTTAAACTGGGACGTGTAGGTGGCAGTAGGGGAGATAGTGAAAGTGACCAATGGGGAACATCTCCCAGCAGATCTCATCAGCCTGTCGTCAAGGTTAGAACACTGAGCCGTGCAGGACGTGTGTATGTGGTCCTCACCCGAAACTGGAGAACGCGGCACCCAAATGGGGTCGAGTTCAGTGTTTCTTCCTTTAGAACACAAACGCTTAAGCTATTTCTTGGTGATGGACAGTTCACAGATGTTTGTCCCTCCATGGGCAGATTCAGCTCCTGTTGTTTGAACAGGAGTCCAAGAGGCCAAGGAGTCCAAGTTAGATTTTAATATCTTCTGCATCGTTAGTATGTATTCATATTTAACTCCTTGCCTCAATCCTAAGGCTTACTACCCCTTCACGATACTGTTTTGAATAGTGTTAACCTTTTCGTGAACCAGTCATTAAAATTGATTACATTTTCTTATTCTTATGTTTCAAATTGTCTGCCAGTTCTTTGGAATCCTTCCAGTGATTATGACTATAATTTGGGCTTGTATAGGGTTAACAGAGGACCCCCTGCACAAAGCTGGATGTTGTATATTTTATACCGCATGCTTTGGGATCAATTTTTATCCCACTTGTAACTTGTGACAATGTGCACGTTACTGTGATAAATTTCAGCTGTCTACTAGTGTCTGTACTGTGATATGCATCTTGTTTCATTTTTCCACTTACTAATCAAAAAGCCTGCTTTGCCTCTCTGACTGTAGTTTGTGTTTGAGATGTCATTATAATTTGCTGAAATATTTATGATCTAGCATGATTCCTGACTTCTTGCTGCCTTTTCACAGCACTATTAAGAACTGCTTCCGTCACAGGTGTTTTAAGTGATTATTAAGAATGTTCTGAATATGGATGCATATTTTATTTGTCCTACTTCAGATAGAAGTCAGCCATTTATACTTCCTAACTCTTAGCCATTTAAAGTTCTAGAAAGCTTGCTTTGTAAAAAAAACAAAAAGTCCTAAGTAGAATTAGAATATTATTCTCATTTTAACATGGGACTGGCATTGGTTAAGTATATTGATCAATAAAATTTTACTGCTGGAGTCTGGAATTCACATCATCATTTAGCATTTTGTCATTATGCTTTGTTATCAGAAAATAGGTTTTATAATTTCATAAATCATTGCTTGCAAGTTATACATAAGCAAATTACAAATTGGGGCCATTGCCAGGGCTAAATTATTATTGTGAAAGTAATTTTAAAATAAAATTTTTAATAACTAACAGAGTGAAAATATAAATATTGGAAGACACACCCCCATTTAGGAAAAATGTAACCGCCTTTGTGAAAGAAAGTCCCTAGAGTAAACGGGAGAACTTGCAAAGTTACTTCTGAATGAATCTGAAATACTTGATTACTGTCCATGTACATGAAAAATTTTCATCAATTTTCCGGCCATAAAATTAAGCTAAATGCTCACTTCTGAAACTTGGAATAGTCCGTTGTACACATGTATAAATTGGAAGTTGATTAGAAAATTCCAGGAGTTTTTGATTTGCAAATTGCCTTCCTTTTAGCCTCATGCACAGGCTTCTTAGAAATTACATTCATAGTTACTTATGTGGTGTTTATAAATTTGATTTATTTTGTAACCAATTGCTAATGAAATGATTGGTTTAACTTCCGAATACTCTTCCGCGAAGCTGAGGGTCCAGTTATACAGTTGAGCCACACACTCACATGTCTATAATTGCTGGGCTGTCGACATCAGCATGGGAAGGGCACTTATGAAACAGTCTAGGGCAGTGATGGCAAACCTATGGCACGGGTGCTCAGTGTGCCGTTTGTATCATTAAAAGTTCGAAAAGGTTCGCCATCACAGGTCTAGGATATGGCACCTGTGCTGAAACAGGGGAACACAGACGCCTCATACCTCTGCATACTGGGTTGCACTAAAACACTCTTGATGGGGACCTATGAAGAGGATCTACTAGGTTCAAGGCAAGGAGCAATATACCCAAGTTGGCCGACTGTAGTTTTAGCTTTTCCTGTCCTCAAAAATCTCTCAACTACCTTTAACAGATAAGGAGGACAGGAACTAGGGGAAACAGTAAAGTGTGCATCCACTTTCAGTGTAAATATGTTTCTATATCTTTTAAAAGCTGCCCTAAAATTTTGATGTTAGGTAGTCCATATAATTTTATTAGTCATATTTAAAACGATGTTTAAATGCAAGTTCGTCGAAGTAGCAGTCTGGAATTTTCTAATCACTTTGCTTAGCCAATTTACATGTGAGCCATGAGCATGAAATCTCACTTGATATTTCTGAGCTAAAGATAAATGTGGACACAAAACTGCTTTACATTTCAGATACAGTCTGTGTTGTGTCTATATGGATGAACAGTTTAAAAATAATGTGACAAAGCTCATTTACATTATCTCGAAGACCATTACTGAGCGTTGTCAGGAAATTGCTTTTGAATCCTTCTGGATAGAAAGCTGATCCATGAGTTGTCATGCATGGGTTCTGCCTCACAGCATCTGGCTGTTAAAATGAAAATCATCAAGAAGCAAGGTGACAATAGCTTTGTCTAGAACGGTGGTGACAAAACTGTGATAACACGTGCTACAGCGGGCTGTCTGTAGCTTTGAAAGCACTTAAAGATTTGCCATCACTGGTCTAGAACAAAAGATTTTGGTGAGTTTGAGCATTTAAGTAAGTTATTATTCTTGCTTTCCTTTCCCCACTAAATATTTGTGCTTCTCAATTTAAACAACAGTGAGCCCCAGGCTATGTGCTACATTGAGACATCCAACTTAGATGGTGAAACAAACCTGAAAATTAGACAGGTAAGTTATAATACAGGCTCATATAATCATTCCTGTTTTATTACTTGGAATCAAGAGCTTCTTTCTTAATGTTACTGTCTTGAGCTGAAGTAATTCTTTCACTTTACAAATATTTTCTCATTGAACCACCGTGAAGAGATTTCATAGACTGTTTTTGTTAAGTACTATGGAACACTCATATTTACTTGCTTGATTAAATATGGCCAATCATATAAAAACTGTTTATAATATTTTTACTTGCTTTATTAATACCTAATGATTGGATAATGTTAAAATGATAGTTCTAAGTGTTTTGACATGTGTTAGCTGATTTTCTTACTCATTCATCCCAAATTATTCTTTGGCTTTGTACATTGAAATCTATACTTTCCCTAGCTATTCTGAAACTCGCTCATCTTGGGAATTTACACTAGTTTACATTTCTGTAATTAACTTTCTGTCATCCTTAGCAGAAAAAAAAAAACACTGTATGGCTTTTGTTTATAAAGTTTTAAAAGAGACTTTTAAACAAATATGTGCCCTTAGGTTCTAGGTGAGTGATGCAAATGGCATGTGGGAGGACTTGGATGTGGTGAACTAATCAGGACAGAGGACCTGGACTTTGACCCAGGAGGAGCAGTTATGCTCTGCCAGCCTCCTCTAACTGGACAAAGGGCAGAACTGTCTTGGAGCTTTCCTTATTAGTAGAAAAAAGAAAGAAAAGAAAAAGACAGGGAAAAAGGAAAAATAGTGTTAGAACACAGATTTTATGTTTCATCCCCCTTTTTAGATTGAGCAGACAGACTGAAACTCCATAGTAGGAAATGTTTTGTTTGTGGAAGCAAATCATTCTTTAGGGGCTTACTTCAAAATATCTTTGCAGACTACTTATAGTTTCTTTAGAACTTTTACAAAAGCTGCCCTATTTTTGTGCTGGAAACTTGTTGAAAAGGAAGGTATCCCTAAATTATGATTTGACAGAGTATTGTATAAAGGGAAAAAATTGCCTATAAAATAATGAGATCCCTCAGATCCTAAGACCTGGACCCACCCAAACGCAACTTATTTAATATGTCTTTTGCTTTAAAAAAAACATTTTTTTAACAGGGCTTGCCAGCAACCTCAGACATCAAAGACATTGACAGTTTGATGAGAATTTCTGGCAGAATTGAGTGTGAAAGTCCCAACAGACACCTCTACGATTTTGTTGGAAATATAAGGCTTGATGGACATGGGTATGTAAAATCGCATGCTCCGTGGTTGTCATGTATTACTGAATGTCTTCTGAGTCTGGGGTACAGATTACTTCCCTCTGTTCTGAGTTTGAATGTACAGAATCCTTTTTATTAACCATATCCACAGTCCAGCTTGAGTTTTGTATTAAAAAACTGCTGGATCTTCACCCTACTTGTGTGGTATACTGAAGATTTTCGTAGTATTTCTGCCAACATAGTCGCTGGATGTTTTCAAGGGTGTTCCAGGCTCCTGGCACATTGTTCAGTGGGTAAATAACCTGCGGCTTTTTCTCCCACCAAAATACTTGTTATCAGCTTAACTATCTAGTCTTCATGGTCTGAATCCTTCCTGTGAACTGTAGATGTCTCAAAGACTTCAGACTCTACCTCCAAGGCGTTCGTTGTACTGGATAATTTCTTGTCTCCTCAGTGTAATTCTATATGCTGTTTTCTAGGCCATGTTACTATCTGTAGCTGTCTCTTGTTGTTGCCTATTTCCTGTGGTTACCCTTTTCTTTCCTACTACTTCCCTCATTGGTTAAACCAGCATTTATTATGTACCTAGTGGATTAGGCCACTTATACATTTAAAGAGACAAAAGTGAAAAAAGCAGATAAATATCCCTGCCCTGTGTTTTAGTTTGTTCAGACTAGTATATCAGAATACCTGAGATTGGGAAATTTCAAAACAGAATGTTAGTATTCACAGTTCCAGAGGGTGGGAAGTCCAGGATCAGGGCGCCAGCAGATTCGGTGTCTGATGGGAACATGTTCTTCAAAGACAGTATCTGCCGTATGTCCTCACATAATGGAGGCCCTCAGACCTCCTTCATAAAGGCGTGAATTGCATTCATAGGACAGAACTTTCATGACTCAGTCACCCCCCAAACACTATTTCCTAATAACCAGTAATCCTATGTTCACGATTAGGTTTTCAATTTACAAATATGGGAGACACAAACATTTGTACCATTGTATCTTGTTGTCTTCCCTTCTTGTAGTAGAGGAAGGGTGTATTAGTCAGCTTTCCTGTTGCTAGGAACAAAAATACCTGACACAACTTAGGAGGGGAAGTTTATTTGGCTCGCAGTTTCTGAGATTCAGTCCACAGTCAGCTGGCTGCAAAGCAGGAACATCATGGAGGAAAGATATGACAGAACAAAGCCAGGTGCCAGAGAGGAGGGGGCAGACACAACCGGAAGTGTGCTTTACTGTCTCAGCACTTCCTGTGCCAATCAAGTTGGCACTTAACCACCAAAAAGGACAAACAACAAAATGGTAAATAAGAAAATTCTATCCTGTGTTAGGAAACAACAAATACTTTGGAAGAGATAGCATAAGGTGAGAGAGTTTGGGAGTCCTTTGGAAGGAATCAGTTTGAGTGGTTGTAGTGAGCCCCATCGAGAAGGAAACATCTCGTCAATGGTGAGTCGGAGGTAAAGAACTTTTAAATACTTGAATATCCGGAGCAAAAGGATTCCAAACAGAAGAAAGACTTGCTGCAGATTATTTGTTATATCATGACATTATCTTAAAAGTGTGAAAGTGCCTGGAGTAATTGTAGAATGTTAGAAAAACCATTGAGATCGGAGAGATGTAATCAAGGAAAAAGTACTAGAAGTAAGACTGATAGTAGTTGGCCAGATCATTTAAGCCTTTGTAGGCCACTGTGAAAGTATATTCTAAGTGAAGTGGGGATCCACTGGAGTATGTGGAGGGTGGAAGAGCAACAGTTCAGTTTTGGACTTAATATGCTTATGTCCAGAGGTGTCGAAGAGGTGATTGCATATATATCTGAGTTTGGGATAGAAGCCTGGGATGAGATAAATTTCGGAGTAGTTGGGATAGATTCAGTGGTACCTCGGTTCACAAACAATTCGGTTTCTAAACGGACGCATGCTGCAAAATTTTGCTTCCATTCACACACTCCGCATGTATGGTGAACACTGTCACAGCTGTCTTCCCCAGAACCATGGAATGAATTAAGTTCGTGAACTGAGGCGCCACTGCATTTAAAGCTGTCAGGCTTGAAGAAATCGGAAAGTGAAAGGGTATAGACAACTAAATTAAAGGACCATGGGGGCCGGGGATTTAGCACAGTGGTTAGAGTGCTTGCCCAGCAAGTGCAAGGCCTTGAGTTCAATCCCCGACGCCAAAAAAAAAAAAAAAAAAAAAATTAAAAGAAAAGACCATGGACCATCCCAAGACTGTCCAACATTAAGAGTTTAAGAAAAGTGGAGGGATCAGCAAGAGAGACTGAGAGTAGTTCATAGGATGGAAACTGACAGTGAAGAAGTTGTACCATGCAGAGGCACCAGATTAAGTCAGATGTGGTTGATGATCAAGTACAAGGAGGCTGAACAATTGGGTTTAGCAAGTGGAGACCCTTGAACTTGATTAGAATAGGTAGCATCCCAGGAGAGTGAGTTCCAGATTGTGGAAGGAGTTGAAAATAACAAGCATAGACTTCTTTTTCAAGGAGTTTTGTTACAAAGCAGAGCAAAGAAGTGAGGAGGAGCTGGAAAGAAGAGTAGGATCTTTCCCACCTCTCTTTGCTTTTTTCCTTTCCTCACTTTGTTCCCTGCATTCTCTACCTTATTTACCAAGCATGTGTGGTAGACCACTGCATGTCACCTTGACACACTGGTTCAATTCACCAACCCAGAACAGAACTTTCATCATTTTGTAACGTCTTATTCGAGCATTGGAATTTTAAAGGACATTTGAAGAATCTCCTGTACTGCCATCCTTATTCAGATCTACCAAAAGCTGTCCTGTAGTCTTTAAAGTAGTCTTTGCTCTAAAATTTGCTCTAAAATTTCTCTGAGCATATGGTTATAGACTAACGTTGGATTTGGCCATTTATACAAGTAGTTTCTCTACTCTGACATTCCTGATCTGGCCAGCTTCCATTTCTTATCAGTTCCCTGTTAAATTGGTGCCAAGCAAATCCATGCTGTGAAGGAGAAATTTGGTGTGATGGTGCCAAGATTTCAGATACAGATAAAATTTATATAATATGGCTTATTTTATATGAAAGGGAGGAATAGAGTTTCAAGACCTTTGTCTCTGTAGCACATTTGGCTTTGACAGTGGCTACCAGAGCTCTTGGAGACCCTTTCGAGTGAGTATACTTTGATTTCCTTAAAGATGATGATGATCTAATGCCAGAAGCTTTGGAATTCCAGCTGTGATGAAAATAATACCTCTTCTTGAGTCTTTATAATTAAGAGGTAGTGAATTTTGCCAGGCATGGTGGCACACACCAATAATCCCAGAACTCTGCAAGGCTGAGGCAGGAGGATCACAAGTTCGAGCCCAACCTAGGCAACTCAGCAGTTTAGCAAGTTCCTAAGCAAGACCCTGACTCTAAATTAAAAAAAAAAAGATTATCACGTATAGGTACAGAATAAATGTAATGAACATGACCATTGTATGTAGAATGTACCAATACATGTTCTTGGTTTAAAATTTAAAAAAAAAAAAATTTAAAGGGCAGAGAATGTAGCTCAGTGGAAGCCCCTGAGTTCAATCCCCAGTAACTCACATATACGTGGTTGTATGTTTTACTGTTCAAGAGTTTTTATCTATTTCCGGTCAGTCCTTGGCACAAATGCTGAAGCACCAGTTGCCTGTTGGATCAGTAAGGAGCAGCAGCCATATATGTGCCCTAGAACATAGTCCAGTAACTTTTCAAAAACTTTGTGGAAACCTGCTTTAATCCCAAGGCCCTTCCCAAGTCTGAAGTGCACCCCAAATCTTCAGATATATACAAGAAATGTTCTCTAGATATGGTTTGTCCCCGAGAGGGTCATGTGCTGGAGGCTTGGCCCCTGGTGTAATGGTATTGAGAGTGGAACCTTTAAGAAATGGGACCTGGTGGGAGGTTAAGGACATCATCAGAAAGGTATAGTGCCTGCCCTAGGAATGAGTTAGGTCCACTGGCACTGGGTTTATGGCTGCAAGGGCGAGTTGTTGTAAAGCGAGCCTCTCTGGTCACCCTTGTGTGCCCTTCCACCGTGGGATGCCATAACAGTAGATGTCGGAGCTTAGACTTTTCAGCCTCCTAAACTGTGAGCCAAGATGAACCTATTTTTCTTATAAAATACTTGTTTTTTTTTATAGTAACATGAAATGGACTAAGATAGGTTCCCATCCAGATGTGTGCTAAAGGCATACTGTTATGTATAGTGAGTTTCCATTACTTTGTCCTCTCTCTAAATTGAAATACACTGTTTGCTAGGAATTCACTCTGGTGCTGCTCTTGCCCATCTACGTGGGTCGATTTCCCCTGATCCAGTAGAGTTTCTGTAGTTCCTGAATGAAAGTTCAGGGCCCAAGCCGCTGCTCACCTTTGAAGCCTACTGGGCACCATGTTTGCTTGGCCTTCAGTGACGAAGAATTCTGTGTTCTGTGTACACTTTTCTTGGGAAATTATTTTCTTTCCTAGAAGGACTTTTTTAAAAAACATATTTTCTTTATATGTGACTTTTCCCCTGTATTGGGATTGAGGCCAGGGCTTTGCACATGCTAGAAATCACTGAGCTATATCACTAGTGTCTTTTGAATTTTGAGACAGGGTGTAAGTAAGTTACCAGACTGGCCTCATACCTGGAGCCTTCCTGCCTTGGTCTGCTGAATAGCTGGAATTACAGGTGTGCACTACCATGTCTCACTGCCTTTTTTTCTGTTTTTAAAATGAAAAGTTGGTAATATGACTCTGTGGTCCACTAAATTTTGTGTGTTGCATTTCCATCAGGTAACTCAATATATCTGTCAGAGTTGTGTTCTTTTGATATCTCTGCTTGAGTGTGAATCACCCAGTAACCTATCATAGTGGGTAGCCTTGCAGAAAACCCAGAAAAGACCCAGGCTGAACCTTATTCATGAAAAAATGTGACTTAAATTATTACCTCCCAAAAGTGGCATCTCCAACTACCATCACATTCATATGACTGTTAGGGCATACAGTTTAGTCCACAGGAGATGAAATTACAGGAAGTGGCTGGCGGGGTGCTAAAGAGGAGCAGCTTAAGTACTTCCCAACAGTTGGTCCTGTTAAAGAAAACAATTCTTTTTGGTCAGGGAATTACTTCCTTTCCAAAAAGAAAATAAACGGGAGAAAGATTATTTTAATAATGGAACCTTTTGGAATGATACAGTGGCTGTGCAATGTAAGCATTTTAGAAATGTCATTTCTAATGTCACCGTAATCTGTCCTAGCACTGTTCCCCTGGGAGCAGATCAGATTCTTCTTCGAGGTGCTCAGTTGAGAAACACTCAGTGGGTTCATGGAATAGTTGTCTACACTGGACATGACACCAAGCTGATGCAGGTAGGGTTCATATCTGTGAAACCTGTTCGGCCTGAATCCTTTGGAAACGTTTTATTCGTAGCTCTCAGTGCAATGATTCCAAATTGAGCAGACCATCTGTCACAGATTCCTAAGCCCTACCCCACACATCTAAAATTGGTACTCCAGTGAGTAGTACCTTGAATTCCATCTCTGTCAGAAGGACTCACTGCCCACAGGAACACTGAGACTTTTCACCGAAGATCATCCCACATGTGAATGAATTCACAGTGATGTCATGTGTGGTCCATTGGCAGCATTTTCCACCTAGTGTTGTTGATCACATCACATCTGTGTAGCAATGGGTGCTCTGTATTAAAATAGTTGTTTAATTTTATTTTAATGCAATTTTCAAATTACTAAATTTCTTTTTTTTCCCGTAAGTTTAAAGAAAAGTGTGCATCAAATAACCGTGTTATAGTGTGTATTTTTGCCATCAGCGTGCAGCCTAGCACTGACGTTTACACCAGCCTGTAGGTGCTTCTCTGTTGTGATCGCATCGGTGTTCAGTAGAATGGTGGGTGTAGGAAACTGACTTTTCTGTGTGAGATGAAAATCTACTCTAAGGCTAATGCCCTTGTACATTCATTGTACAGGTGTGACAATGTTTTTGGCAGACAAGTGCAACCGTTATTAATGCTTCTACCCCTGGCCACTCTATGAATTCTATAAATCTTCATTTTATATTGATTATGACAAATTTAACTGTATGTCCTGTAGTTGCTTTGTTTGTCACAATTCTGGCATAAATATTTTAATCAGATACAAATGTGGACACTTTCCTTTGTTATTCTTTATGGCTAAGACTACTTGAGTTGCTTCTGTGTTCAGGAAAATAATTGCTAAATGCCACCAGAAATTCAAAATTCCAAGATCCTTTAAAAATTACCTTCATATTCAAAATTTCCAGGAGTCTGGATGTGAGTCTTCCTCTCAGCCTCTTTTCTGAGCAGACACTAACTGGATCCTTCCAGACTACCTTTTTTGCTTACATAGCCAAACTCATCTTTCCTCCTATAATGTCTGCAAAAGGAATGTTACTGCCTTCTGTTCTTCTTTCTTATTGACTTCATGGACAGTCAGAGAATATGGTGGTATCGTGGCCTTGAGAAAAAGAAGTGGTCAACCCTTGACACCTGGTTGCACTTGTCATGGGGTTTTGCTCAATTTTCATGTGCACAACTAGATAATAACTTGTGACCAAATACACATTACTAAATTGTGTACATTTTTTACTTGTTTCTTTTTACAGAACTCAACAAGTCCACCACTTAAACTCTCCAATGTGGAAAGGATTACAAATGTACAAATTTTGATTTTATTTTGTATCTTAATTGCCATGTCTCTTATCTGTTCTGTGGGCTCAGCCATTTGGAATCGAAGGCACTCTGGAAAAGACTGGTATCTCAATCTAAGCTGTAAGCAATAAAGTGCTGACTGCACATTTTTTTTCCTTTCATATATTTGTTCCACAATTGATTTTAATTTATTTTGTGGAATGTCTTATTGTTTCTGAAAAGATTTTGTTGCCAAAATTATTGGGTATTTAGTCTTTATTTTTTAGTGACATTTCCAGTAAAAGTAAGTGAAATTTTAGAATCTCTAAATTTGAAAATCCATACCAACATACTGAGCATTCCGTAGCAGTATAAGAGTTTCAGTGAATACATTGTAGCCATCAATATGATATGCATAAATAAAAACTGTTCTTTAGAAATGTTTTTAAAACAAGTTGTAGCTATGTGATAAAGAAGATGGAGTATATATGGAGGATTTTGTAGTCTTTGTATTACCAAACCATAGTATACATGTTTTAAAAATATTTGAACTCAGTGTACTTTCACTTAAACTTAGTAGTGTAGGGAGTCATATGATAACGTTCATCTTATCCCAAGAAAGGTGCTACTGAATAGTTTCCCTTTGGAGCATGTACTCTTTGGCTATTGTGGTATTAGTGTACTGCCCCTGTGTATGTCTAGGGAGTGATTTTTCATATCCATTTGATGTGTATATCTCCAGTAAATACTTAATTTCTGAAACTATGAAAACAAATTCTAGTAAAATCTTATAGCAAAAACTGATTTTTAAAGCTGCTTTTATTATATACAATTTAACTTTGCAGCCATTCTAAGTTGTTTTCATAGTCACTGGCTTATTATTTCAACATGAAAAAGATTACTGCCACCAGTTTGTTTCTTCATGTTCTTTACAGTGTATCTGACATTCTTGTTTTATTTTCTTTATTGGGAAGGAAGAGTATATTTACCTGGAATAATTTACCTACAGATGAATAATACTCAGTACAGTGTGCTGCTACCGTTTGGTTTGCTTTTAAAGCATTCTTGAAATTGGAAATACAGTACTTTTAAGAATTCCTGTAAAAGTAATCATAGCCTATTGAAATTTTACATTTATAAACCCTCTATTAAGACCCTCAGTCCTAATATTTTGAGTATTAGGATTTATAAAACTTTAGAACAGGATTTAGAATACTTGGTAGTTCCTTCACTTTTTAGTACCATTGTGTAGCTCTTAACAGGGTTAGCAATGTAACGAACAAGATGTATAGTTGTCCTCGACTCCATGGGTGGTTGGTTCCAGGACTCTGTGAGGATACCAAAATCCATAGGTTCTCCAGTACCTTATATGAAAGGTATATAAAATGTATATAAAATGATGTACGATTTACCTATAACCTACTCACCTTCTCCCATATACTGTACTTTAAATCATCTCTAGATTGCTTATAATACATAATACAATGTATATGTTATGTAAATAGTTGTTATACTGTGTCATTAAATAATGACATGAAAGAAGTGTGTACAGGTTCAGTTTCTTCCCTCTGGTACTTTCACCCTGCAGTTGGTTGAATCCACAGATACAGAACCCTTGTATTGGAAGGCTGATTATAATGCTATTCTATCTCAAAGGATGTCTTGGAGAATTAGGATATGTTATCAGCAAAGTGTTCCTCGCAACAACAACAAATGCTGGAGGGGCTGTGGGGAGAAAGGAACCCTCCTCCACTGTTGGTGGGAATGCAGACTGGTCCAGCCACTGTGGAAACCAATATGGAGATTCCTCAAAAAACTAGAACTAGAGGTTCCATTTGATCCAGCTATTCCCCTACTGGGGATCTTCCCAGAAGAGTTAAAATCATCATACCACAGAGATATATGCACAACCATGTTTATAGCAGTGCAGTTTGTAATAGCTAGGTCTTGGAAACAACCTAAATGCCCAACAACCAATGAATGGCTAAAGAAGATGTGGTTTTTCTACACAGTGGAGTACTACACTGCCATAAAGAAGGATAAACTAGAGTCATTTATATGTAAATGGATGTTCCGTGAGAATATACTATTAAGTGAAATAAATCAGACACTCATAAGCACTCATCGAATTGTTTCTCTGATATGAGAAACCATAACTGTAAATAAGGACAAAGTGGTATAAGGGATATTATATAAAAGGAAGATAATATACAAAGGAGAAGAGTACTAGAAAGAGGGAAGAGGGAAAAGCAGGAAGGGAAAAAATGGAAAGAAAGGGGAAAGGGAAATCATGGAGAATTGTGAATAAACCTGCTGTAAATAGAGATGGAGGGAACAGAAGGTGGGGTGGGGAAGAGCGGGGAGAACCAAGAGACACCATGTACAGGTACAAAACAAACATGGTGAATGTGATCAATATATGTACAATGTACCAGTACATGTTCTTGGTTAAAAAAATAAAATAAAAGTGTTGCTCACAAATTATCTAGATATACTGCAAAATATGTAAAATCCTTGTTATGCTAAATTTTTTTCAATGTAAATATAAAACTGTAAATGATATTGTTCTTACTTACCCCCAACAGATGGTGGCGCTAATAATTTTGGACTGAATTTCTTGACCTTCATCATACTTTTCAATAATCTCATTCCTATCAGCTTGTTGGTTACCTTAGAAGTGGTGAAATTTACCCAAGCGTACTTCATAAATTGGGTAAGTATGAACTATATTATTTTTGTCACCTCCCTAAGTACAGTGTATATGTATGTGTGTGTTTGTGTGTGTGTGTGTTTGTGTGTGTGTGTGTGTGTGTGTGTGTGTGTGTGTATAAATACTTTTTCCTTATGACCAGATCTTATGATCCCTCAGAGGGAAAAAAATCTTAATTGCACCTACCTTTTATTTACTACGGGATGTTATTTTTGAGCCAATATAATTTTAACAAAGCCTCCTAAGACTCATGCAAGTTTATAAACAGAGGTCCTGGGGAAAACGAGTCATTTATCCAGAAAAACTGTTTGGGGTTATATAGAGGAATTAGACCATGAGCTTGGAATTAAAATACTGGATTGTAGCTCTAGTGTTACAATTTACTAAACATGGAAACATTGCCTAGTCATTTGACGTCTTTGACAGTTACTTTCTTGGACACAGAGGGAGAAGATGAACCATACCTTCTCTTCATCTCATAGTATACAGATCAAGGATTCTCTTGACATAGCAAAGAGCTTTATAATCAGTGAAACACTATATGAATAACACTGTGTTTGCTACTGCTAACAACCAGATTATCAATAATGTTTATTCATCTTTGCAATTTATTTTTTCCACACTGTAAACAATTTCAGCCGTGCATGATTTTTTTCTTCTGAATTACCTTCTCAAAATTTTTAGTATTAGGAAAATGTATTAGATACCTGTTTTCTTTAGGGGTGTGTGTGATACTGGGGTGGATCCCAGAGCCTTCCCAGTGAGTTACACAGCCAGCCCTTTTTTCAATTTTGAGATAAGTTATCACTAAGTCATTAAGTTGCCCAGGCTGGCTTGAACTTGCAATCCTCCTGCTTCAGCCTCCCAAAGAACTGGAATTACAGGTGTGCACTACTCTGCCCAGCTTATTTCCTCAATTTTTTAATAAAATATGTTGTTATTCTTCCAGTTTTATTTTTATTGACATTAAAATTAATTTATATATATTAAGTAAATCCGCAGGCCTTCTGTTATAAAGATTAATTTTTCTTGAGAAATTTTGGTGATATTCTTAATATTTCTTCATAAATCATTTTAAAGTTTTTCGATACGGACAATATTAGTGTTGTAAAATAGAGCTGATGATTATTTTACAATTGCTCATTATCTTTTTATGGTAAATGATCCCCCTAAATTATCAGTTTCTTAATTCTTTGGTATAAAATCTGTAATTTAGAAATCTAAGGTGAGCTGCAGGCATAACTCTCTTCATACAGGAGGGGCGTTGCTGGAGAATTGTGTACTGTGTGCGAATACAATTAAAATCTATTGAAGGCTTCTCATTCACAGAAATAATCAGATAATTCACTGTGAAGGTCAAATAGCTATTTGTTATTTTTATTTGGATTTTCAAAAATAATATTTGCTTCGTCATTATTTAATTTTAGAGTTGGGTAAACCCAGCAGGCTTATTCTTTTCAACCACCTTTTTCATATGCAGAGATTTTTGTAACATCCCTGACAGATGGAAGACTGGCTTTCCAGTCTTCCCTTGCAAAGCAGTTTCTTCCTTATGTGGAAATGAGATTAGAAATTATCTCCCTTTCATGCTGGTTCTGCCCAGTGGATCCACGATGAAATGTTTAATCTTGTTTTTGAATGATAACCTTATAAAATATTTGAACTCAGCTGTCATAAATATTCTTCTGTCATCTTTTTCTCGCTAACTGCATACCCCCCATCTCCTTTGGTTGGTCTTCTTTTCATGTAGTCTCTATGTTAATCTCCATTCTCATCTTTTCACTCTTCTCTAATCATGTCCCTGTTGGTTAATGTCTCTCTTAAAACATGGCACATAAAACTCAGTAGCCTATTCCGGAAGTGATGTTGATCAGTTCAGAATACAGACAGGAAAGAGAACAGTTTGCATTTCAATTCTGGCCTTTTCATCTGACATGTGAAGATTAGTAAACCACAGCCATGAATTGTTGACAAGATACAGTATTCTGTTGGAAAAAATATTAATTTTGTTGGATGATATAGTCAAACCTCATGAATACTGGGTGCAAGGCAAGCATAAATAAATACAAAAGTATGCATTTTTTTGGTTTGGCTTTTGTGAGTGCATTTATTTTGCTTTCAAGTAATGTAGTGCAAGAAACCTGGCCGAGAGAGTAGAATAGATAGAATCTTTTAGATAATTTTTCCAGGGGCTTAAAATGCTAATTACTTGAACAGCATTCAGTTGCTGTTTTCTAGCTCACATTAAGGACTTACCTTGTGTCAGTACTCAAGGGAGCACTTTACTGTCTTAATCCTTCCAGTTGGTCACCTTTATTGAACAGTAGAGTGATAGTAAACCTAAATTGCCTGATTTCAGAGAGAAACTCTAACTACCACACTGCTGTATTCTAATTGTGAAATATGTTCTATATTAAGTACTTTTCAGGAAATTGAAATGGTATAGAGGCAACAAGAAACTAGTGTTTACAAATAGTTTACCCTTCAGTAACTTATTAAAGAATAAAAATACTAATTGTTTTCTTTCAAAATTTCACCTATTCCCTTATTACCCATTGTACTGAATGATTTCTTACCTTCTTGTTTTTATTTTTTAAAGGATCTTGACATGCACTACGAACCCACAGACACAGCTGCAATGGCTCGGACATCAAATCTGAATGAGGAACTTGGTCAGGTGAACTCTTACTGGTAGATGAATCAGAAGTTAGATTTGGTGTAATTCTTGTCTTAACTGGCAACTGCAGATGATGTAACAACTCCTAATTTTCCATTATTTAAGTAGTAGGCATAAGAACATTTGTTACTACATGACTAGTAAGTTTCACTTCTATTAAATGAAGTTTCCAAATGCTGTTTGAAACAGATTTTGCTTTTAAGGTAAGATCTCACACAAGCATAGACCTGCCCCTCAATATATTGCTGATTAGCATGTAAAACATTGGCTCTTTTTGAGTTATAAACATAGTAATAGAATTGTTCATAGATTACAGCTAGAAAGGAAGGGAAAGTTCAAGTTGCTTGAGTAATTAAATGAGAATTTTAGTTTTACATTTCACAATACATTCACATGCACTCACATGCATCGCTTAACAACAGGGATGTGTTCCAAGAAATACATTGTTAGGTGGGTGATTTTGTCATTGTGAGAACACCGTAGAATGTACTCACACACATTGATAGCTGTGGAACCACTAGACAATATAATCTTGTGGGACCACTGTCCATACGCAATCCCTCATTGACTAAAATATTCTTATGGAGCACATGACTGTATATGTATATTTATAATCCATTTGTATATGCTGGCTGAATGCTTGCACCATTGCCATTTTCCGGCTCTTGTTTATGTAGTATTTAGGACAGAATATCCTTTCTCTTGCCAGTTCAGATGTGTGAAGTTAATTGCAGGAGCTATCATCAATTCTGCAGTTGCTTATTATATTGAGAAATGCTGATAAATGTCCTGGTGCTCCCTAAATGTTACGTGACAGTAGTGACACTTTGAAGTGGAATTCAAATCAGACTAGGCATATTTCTTTGTGACTAGATTTTTCTAATATCTTGGTAGTCTTTAGGAGTTACGTATGAATTAATGGATTGCTAAAATATTTTTAAAAGCTGAAAAGGTTCCTTAAACGTGCAGAAACAGTTAATAGTATTCATTGTACCCTTAAATGTAACAAAGTTTATAAAAAGTATAATTTAAGGTTTTTCTCTCTCTATTAAAAATTTCTGAAACATTGAGAAATGTTTATCTTTTTAGGTTAAATACATATTTTCTGACAAAACTGGTACCCTAACATGCAATGTAATGCAGTTTAAGAAGTGCACCATAGCAGGAGTTGCTTATGGGTGAGTTTTCTTCCTTTACATCTCAAAAGTAGCTCTTTTCACTTCAGGACACACATATAGTCTGCATTTCAGTTTGCTATTGTTTTCATGAGGCGAGTCTTAGACATGTTTAGGGTTGTAGAAGGTCTCTATCCGGCTGGTGAGAAGGAACATTTCTCTTTGTGCCACTGTGAAAGTAAGTGTAGAACTTGAGTGTGGTAACAAATGTAGTCAGGCCTTGGTCAAGTTTCAGGTTAAAATACTGTCATTTCTCTAATAGTTATTTTGACCGATTGTTTTTCCTGTTATCAGCTCTCTTCTTTGTAGTCACAGAGCAGTCTAAAATTCTGATGATAGGAAGGGGGTCGGGATGTGAAACTCTTAAGCCCAGGGGACGATGGATATTAACAAAAGCTTTTATGAGGCTCTTAATGTCCCTTAAAATGTGCTGGTTGGGCATCCATTTGTTTATTTTGGATGTGTTTGCCTAAATCATTCAAAACCCTTCTCTTCGAAACACTCAGTAGAGCAATGTGAGAAAGTTAAAGCCTACATTTCCCCCCAAAAAAGCATGATGGAAAGATGAAACATTCTTCTGGTTGATTGACGTTCGCCTATCATCAAATTTCTGCAGTTGTCCTTGTCTACACGTGAGGCCTCTAATTATGAAATCATCGGCCCTTGCTTTTGGGTTTTCTGGCTAACTTCCGATTCGTACTTGTCTCCAAACAGTAAGCCAGTTGGGTTTTGAAATAAGTTTTGTACCAATTTTTGAATTTTGGTTAAAATTATAAATATGTGACCATTTCATGAGAAATTTGGAAGGTGTATGATTATCCCTATACACATGGTCTAAAAAGAAAAATAGAGGCAGAAATGCCTATCCTTTGAGAGCAGGAAAGAGTGTCACTAAAAATGAGTTCAAATTATGTATATAAATGAAGTTCAAAAGACAGGCTGTTGAGTTGAGAAGCATAGATACTATTTGTAGGACTGGATACTGTTCTTGGATCATTCTTCTTATCGGAAGACCTTAGACCAGTGGTGGCAAACCTCTTGCACACATGCCGCAGCAGGCTATTTGTATCATTGAAAGCTCTAAAAGGTTCACCGTCACTGTGGCATAGACCAGAGAAATTCACCTCCTTCCTCTCGGTGGCTGCTGGAGCAGGAGAGTTGCAACCACACTTTTGGTATCTTGTACTCACGTGTTCTACCCATAGTTACCCCAGCGAAGACAAGGAGAGGCCGATAGTGATGTTATGTGTTCTCGTATCATACATGTACTGTCAGATCTATGCAGTGTTGGTTTTTACACAAATTTATTCACAAATATTATTTCTGCCCTGACCTATTTAACAATGGATACCCTTTTACACTTTGTGCAATTTCCAATTAAATAAACAAGTCCCTTAAATTAATAATTATTGATTGAGAAACTATCAGAACGGAAAGTTAAAACAAGATCTAGTCTCTCTTTTGCTTTTTCCCAGGTTGTTCCTGTTCTTGGAACAAGTCTGTAAACACTCCTAGGTGGGAGTTCTAGAGAGTTCCTCCTGTGTCTGTCAGTGATGCCATCATTAACCATTGAGGGGACAGGGTGGGTTTGAGTAAAGTATTGTCCTCGTGTAGATTACACTGCCAGTGAAACAAGTTTCCTCTCGGGAAGGCAGCATTTCTTAATAATAAGGTGTAGTCCAAAGGCCTGACTTTTAAAAAGCTTTGTCTCAGATTCTTCATGGACCTTAGAGTTTATCATTTCTTTTCAGATATTCTTGACTCTCTAAAATTTAATGAGGCGGGAGATCAGATTTAAGATCCTTTCCCAGATAGGATATGAACTTCTAACAGTTTAGAAATAAAATACCAAATTCCCCTTGTTTGCAACATTTAACTGTATAAAAAGAAATATTTCCTTTTTAGATGTTGTATCATGCTTTCAAGAACACCAGAAGCCATGTTGACTAACTAGTTGTTAAATTGCTTCCAATAATCAAATGTTAGTTGTGCATTTCCTTTAGGCATCCTTAGTTTTTAGTAAACATCTCCTGTTCCACACATCCTGGTGGACATTTTGGGTTCAGCATTGTGCACTTAGTGACTTATAAAGGCTTGGGCGAAACCATGACTCCTGACTGGCTGCATGTTTACGACATCCGAAAACACAGCCCTGTTTCTAAGTCTGGCCAGTCTACAAGGTTGAAGGGTATGGGGGAGAAATTGCTGATAATCACCTTTCTGTAGGGATTTCCTTTGGGCCCTCGTGGGTTATAGGAGCCTACACATGTTCCCATTTGTCTTAACGGTGTCTGATAGGGAGAACTATAAATAGGACATGAGTTTGTGGCCCCAGCAGAAGAAAGCAAGTTGTGTATCTCCCAACCCCAGGTGGCAAAATAAGAGAAAGTGACACAAACTTTCAAGTACCAACAACTCTGTCTTAGTTACTTTTCTCTTGTTGCTGAGACAAAATACCCAACACTCAAAGTTAAAGGAGGAAAGATTTATATAGCTCACAGTTTGTAGCGGTTTCAGTCCATAATCAGCTGGATCCAAGGCAAGGTGGCCTGGCAGAAGGCAGCAGGTAAGCAAGGGACCTACAATTCTCTTTCTGTTCCTTATATCTTATCCAGGCTATCCGCTCTTAGTGCCCTTAATCCTAGCATCATACCCTTGATCCCAGCAGAACTATGCCAAACTGATCAGTGGACTATTTTAGTAATCACACAGTCTAGATCCAGCCCCACCTATGACTAACTGCATGAGGCCTTGAGGGGACATCTAGAAATAAACCACAACAGACTCCCTTTGGAGTTACAGGTTCACAGCTAACTAACTCGTCTTCAGCATGCCTAAGATAGAAGCAAATGTGAATCCTATTGCATTTTATTAGCTAGGTGACTTGAAGTCTCCTGGTACCATAATCTTTAGCTAGTGCTGTGTATACCATAGTTTTATAAGAAGAGAATATATAACCCTGAAATAATATTTCAGAATTTTTGTAAAGTTTTTCTCATTTCACTTGGCCTTTGCTCTAGAGTTTGCCTCTTTGGATTCATGATGGGCAACAAGTTGAAAAGATCTTTATATAGTTGGAAAAGATTTGTATATCCTTGCAATGATTATATTGTAGCAATCAGCTTTGGATTAGAGCTGCCCATGTTTAAATTTGTTAAATTACTTCATTAGACAGTTTTAATAAAACAGTTGTAGCTAAGTGTAAATTAATTATACTATCATTTGTAAATCTAACTTAATGTGAACTAGAAATGCTAGTGTTAAACATTTATTAAAATATCATTTCAGCAGATTGCTCCCTGTAGGAATGTCAGTTTCATCATAGTTACTTGAATACCAGTAATAGATAAGAAGCTATGATGTCCAGTGGCTGGGATTTTAATGCTAAAAAGGCTCTAGGCTTCATCCCTCCACACCGTATTTGTCAACAATATAAAGATCTCTCAGGCAAAAAAAAAAAAATAAAGTGTTACGCAGACTAGACAATGTCATCTTCTCTTTATTGTGGAAAAGCCATTGGATATTAAGTCATTTACATTTTCTGTTTAAGTAAAATGAGTAAAGTTCTTATAAGTAATCTTTACATATGAATACAGTATGTGAATAGCTTTACACAACAGTACTGTATTCTGTTTAGAAGTACATGTGCTAGAAGGATCAGCTGTTTCCCTGAGAAGAAAACTGGCCTAGAGAAACCTCACTATAACCATAATCCTTAGCCCCAAGATCTAAGTTAAACCAACACACTTTGCACTCACCATGATAGTTGCTGAGTCCTCATAAACACCATTCATTCCCTCAACAAATGGTAGTTAGTCTCCTTCTGCATACGTGGCCCTTCGTTAGGGGAAAATGGTGTAATAAGAGATGTTCGTGAAATGGTCAGTTAGATATAAAATTCTAGCAGTACAAAGTTGCGTGTGAGTCTCTGACAGGGTGTTGGTCTAATCAGGGAAGTCAGGGAATGCTTCCTGCGAGAGTTATACTTGAGCACTAAGAATGAATATGCTTAAATGTAGAACTTACGAGGCAGAGATAACAGCACAGGCATTTATAAGGGCAATAATAGCCAGAGGCTCGGAGACACCAGAGCTGCTGAGCAGAGATGGGGGACGCTTATGCAGGTAAGATCAAGAGCAGATGTACACATAGCCTGTGTGGCTCCTGGCTCCCTGGATAGCACTTACCACTCTGCCAGGCTGCACCAGACTGGGGGAGAGGCACTCTCACCCCTCGACTCTGGAGCTTTTGAGATGTACAACTTAGGAAGAGAGAGCCCCTCCCCTTCTGTGAATGAGATCAAGAGCTGGGGCATAATAACCACTGCAGCTTGGCCAGACCTTGACACGGCGATTGAAGTGATTGTCTTCAGCATCATGCTATACCCAGTTACTACAGAGCTTCGCAGCAGTCCAACTCCTTTTCTGGGAATCCAGCCTACAGTGGGCTGAGGGAGCCCTTCTTGTTCAACATATAGCCTAGGAGTAGAGAGAATAGCGAGTTTAAAGGGACCACTACCATTGTATTTGGGGCGATACAGTAGATACCGCTCTGGAGGCAATGTAATAATGTTTTGGACAGGAGAGGAGCCTTGGAATGTCCATGTCATGGTGAGGTTAATGAAAGGGTAGAAAGAGTAACATGGACATTTAAGGAGTGGAAGAATTGTGTGCATTTTCAACTAGAGTTTATTGTATATTCATAAAAAACAATGACTACATTTGTACCAAACTCACATTTTTAAACTCTACCTATGTCAAATAATTTTAAAGGAAAAGTATTGAATGAACATACATCATGAAAGGAATGAGAAATAAGAAAATCTAGTCCATCATATATTTTGGGCCTCTTGAGACTAAATACATGATTGGCTGGTTGAAATGAAATACACCAAGCAGATTGTACCCATTTTCAAATGAGCTACTGAATAGAATTTAAGTACTGATGAGACATTTTTTTGTTTGAGATAAAAAACCATTTAATGAGTGAATTATAGTTTTAAGTGAACATTTTTTAAATATTAGTCTTTTTAAATGTGGTCCCATTGAGTCTTAGAAATACAAGTAATTTTTACTTTAACAGTCCTTTTTAAGGACCTATCATCATGGGATAGCCAAAGTTCTTTCTAAAATGTGCGGGGTTTGGCAAATTCTATCAGTGTGACAGATTGTTCCCAGATATTAATGTGTTTGTTTCATGAAATCATGGAGAATTGTAAATAAACCTGCTGTAAATAGGGATGGAGGGAACAGAAGGGAGGGGAGGGTAGAGGGGGGAGAACCAAGAGACACCATGTACAGGTACAAAACAAACATGTTAAATGTGATCAGTATATGGACAATGTACCAATACATGTTCTTGGTTAAAAAAAAATAGTAGTCGATCATCTACAGACAAAATGTTATTAATTTTTTAAACTGGAATACTATATGAAAATTTATGATCTATTGCTATACAACTAGATGAATCTCCCAAACATAAGAAGTAAAAGAATTGGGACCCAAAAGAGAAAAAAAAAAAAACAATAACCACTGTGTTCTGATTATATAATGCGTAATTATATTGTATATAATTATATAGTTAATGTGATTACTTTTCCATTGGCTTTACTTGTATTTAAGTTACTAAATTTAAATATTTCTTACCGAATCTTGAGTTCTACGCATAAATTCAATGAATTTTTTGGTTAAGGCGAATTGGCTTTCTGGTTACAGGATACCTTTGTGAGCCTGCTTAGTTACCATAAATCATCATATTCTTCTTACTACACTAACTGCCATTCTTTCCGATTCAACTAAAATTCCATTTTCTCAAGTTTTTTAGAGCTCGGTCTTTCAGTGCTTCCCTTGTTCAGTTTTATGTTCTCAGCCTTCCTGTGATGTTTTCCTTTCTTTCTGTCCCTGCTCCCGCTTTCTGAAGCCACGTCCCTGAACCCGAGCACGGTGGGTGCTCTCCTGAGGAATGGTAAGCTGTGTGAGCCTTTCTGTCTCATTGATCTCTTTAAAAGCTCTGCATTTCGTCATTTTATTAAACACATTTCATTACTTTTGAAAACACCATTACTCGCCAGATTACGTAACAGTGCTATAAAGTAGATACGTTTTGAAATCAATTGAATATCCTTGATTTTCTATTGACTAACCTTTATAAACATTTTATAAACATTCAGTTTAAAGGCTAGAGTTGCTAGAATTTTATATTATTTATCTGTAATAAGGTCTATAATTATCAATTCCAGTGTCCTGGTCCCTGGGCTGTGTAGATTTCAGCTGTGACTCCTAAAGCTGTCTTGTTTTTTAAACTCAGCAGTGCCCTCTTCTGCCACTTTGTGTGCACTCTGCAGAAAAGATGCTGCTGGAACATAACCCAAAGAGTGAAAATCTTTTATGTTTTTCATTATTTTAATAAGTCTGCTAAAGGACTAGAAAACAAATATTTTTTATGAAATACCTGGCATGAATGTTCAGACACCATGTTACCCACGACTAGAGTAAACTGCAGTGTAATTAATGGTAGGTTTTTTAAACACAGCATTTTATAGGCTTAATTTCACTCCTTTGGGTTTTTTGTTTGTTACTTATTTTACTTTAAAACTCTTATGTATTTACCTTTTCATCTGGAGTAGTTTAAGTTTGTTATTTCTGTAATTCATCGTGATTTGGTGATAAATAAAATTTGAGAAAACACACCTTTAATGATAGTGACTATCAAATATTGAAGCTTTATAGTTACGTTTTTATTATTAGATTGTATATATGTTTTTTGATTAAGCCATATTTCCAATATGCATTTAGGTCCATCAGCATTTACTATTTTTCATCCTGGAATTTATTTCAGTAAAGTGGGGATTTGACAAAAACATTCAGTATGCATGCTAATATCAGGGGTTAATAACAAAGGCAGTTATTTGAGTATTTTTCAACCTTGAACTTATTTCAGTAAATTTTTGTATAATTAAGCAAGAGCAAGCAAAACAGGTAAATTTTACTGACTTAAGGAAAGTCCACACAGTGACGCACAATTTTGTATATGCATAAATCTGGGATTTGCCCAACCTCATCCAGTTGGTTTTATGCTGGTAAGAAAATCAAGGTCAGATGTGATTCTGGTTGAAACTTGTGTTCTAGGCATCTGACTGTGTTCTTCATGCTGCTGGACTCCAAGTGTAGAGAGTGTAGATGGCTCTAAATCAAAACTCTGAAAGTATACTCCAAGCTGGCTGTTCAGCAGTTTCACCTTTCAATTTGAAGTTCACTGAAATCCATATGTAGAACTGCTGAGTTGTTTATAGTTTACTATCCTATGTGAATGAGTATGCGCCACAAAAATTTCAAATTGAAAAATTTTTAGCACAAATTTGAAGGCAAACCCTTTCAAACACCTTCTATTGACAATAAAAATGATAAGATGATGGCTGTAGCTCTGTTCTCCTACATAGTATTAGCCAACCTTCCCATCACAGGGACAAAATACCTCACACACACAACTTACAGAAGAAGGGTTTATTTTGGCTCATGGTTTCAGAGATTTCAGTCTGTGGTCAACTGGCTTTGAGGAAGAAATGGCAGAGTGAAGGAGTGTGGCAAAGGAAAGCTAGCTTCTCAACCCACAGTAGTCAGGAAGCAGGGCGAGGGGAAGAGCCAGAGTAAGAGGCCCACCTCCAGCCACCCACCTCCTAACTGCACATTCAGTTATGCACTTGTCTATGGATTAAGCCTCCAAGGAATATAGCATCCTCATGATGCAGTTACCTTCTAAAAGCCCACCTCTGAATACCTGAGACCTTTGGGGGACATTTTGGATCTAAATGATAACAATATTAATATAGTTCACATAGATACAATTATTTCCCAGTTAGGAGCTACCTGTTCCAGTAGTGTTATAGTTTTCCCTTTGCTGCCAACAACCATGATATAGCATATAACCTCACAGATTACTTCCTTTCCCTTTCTGTTAAAAGGCTACCATGCTAACAACAAAAAAAAGACAAAAGGCTACCGTTCTCTAAATTGATGGTATCAACAGTTTGAGGATTAAATAAAAATATCTTTTATTTTCAGCATCTCTGTACCCATTAAAATATTTGCCAAAACCATGTATTTCCATATTCTTTTTTTTTTTACTTTTGTAGCAGAATTTAAACAAAAAAAAAAATGGAAAAATTGCCCATTACTTACTTGCTTCAACAGTCTGCACTCAAGGCCAATTTCAATCCATCTATCCTTTTCTCCCACTATTACTTTAAAGCAAATCCAAAATAACATTATTTGTTTTTCTTAACTATTTAATATAGTTCTATATTATTCTTCCTGATAGTGTTTTTAAGCAAGTGATAATGAGGTTGATTCCCAGAGTGATTACTTTAAAGTGTCTGTGCATAGTCTTTTCACTGTGGTTTTTAGTGTTACCACCATATTCAGTGGCAAGTACTGTTTTCTGTTTTCTAGTCATTTCTCATTTCATTCCAGTCTGTAATTATGTTGGAGTGAATAGTATTTATTTATTCTGCTGCAAAAACTAGGCTCACTAAAACACTCTTCCAGGTGTGACCATATAATAATGAGATCTAACACATCTAAATTGGTGTTAGTCTTCAAAGCAGTCCTCTTGGCAGGTAATTTATTTATCCCAGTGATGCAGCCTTTCACAGAATAGATTTGGAACTTCTCTTTTATAATTATCTTCAGAAATACTTTTGAGTCACACAGAAAACTGGGCCTCTTTACTTTGGTCAAAACCAGCCTTTAATAAAAATATTATTGAATTCAGTCACTTATGCATATTCTTGGACTTGTCTCAGCTTGACTCTGAGTAACAAATTCATTGCTAAAAGTCAGATCTCCCATCACGGAATTTTGCTTTGGACCCAGTAGTACCGTGGACAGCCGGGGGATGCAGACCCTTTGACAAAACAGTGTTCTGTGGGCTCCCTCCCTGAGCTAGGCAGAGATCCTGGCAGCAAAGAGAGAGTCCTCAGGCTAGTAAAGTGGGCGCAGCCCCCAGGTCCTCAAGGGTGCTGAGTGGGAACAGGCTGCTCTTCACCAAGCACACACTTCCTTGCACAGCTTTCTCCTGACAGCTCTACTTCAAGCCATCAAGGAGTCTCAACACCAGCTTGGGGACCGAGCTCAGCAGTATGCTGCGAGCTCATTTAGGAAGGGCAGTATCCTGTTTGGCCCACTGCAGTTGACTGTGACTAGCAGGCAGGTGGTGGTGTCCCAGCATTTGTTTTATACCGAGTTTATTGTGGAGCACATCATGGAGCATGTCAGAGGCTTGCGTTCACCTGGCCTCCAAAATAGATTCCAAGATTGATAGGAGTCTTAGACAAACCAACATACACCTTTAATCCAGGATCACAGTTACATTAATTTGAAAAATAAATTAAGGTAGAGTGATCAGTGCTCACAGAGCTGGGCTTCTGCCTCTTTGTGATAATCGTCACCAGGTGACCGTTACGATCTTTGAAGACTTTGGAGTGTGAGCACAGCCAACACGCTGTCCAGACCTGATGGGTGACGTGAATGGCAGAGCATCATGTGGGCCTGGTGTTCTCACTGCCTGGTCCCAGGTCAGCTCTCTGCTCAATTGTCCCTGTTAGTTTCTTTTGCTTGAAGCACCTGAAGAAGGAATTTGGGAAGTCTACTCTAGAACCATGTAGCCGCTCTGTGTAGCACACCTGGAAAGGGAAGTGGATAAGAGAAAGCATGCTCTCAAGAGGACTTTATGCCTTTTACCTGCCCAATGCGAAAATTCCCCCAAAGAAGGCAAAAGAAACAAGTCTGCCCTGATCTTTGTAAAGAATGCCAATAGGAAGTTGGAGAATTAAAAAGCCAAGGCTGACAGTGCCATGAATGGCTTGCCAAGGTGGGAGCAAAACAGGGGGCTGGGTACAGGGTGAATTTGGAGATGGAATTGAGGAGATCTTCCAGGCAAGTCGGGGCAGAGCACACACTTGTCCCTGTGCACAGCTGGCCAGTGCAGGGTCCACCTCAGCAGTAGCTCTGTGGGAGGCTGGATGCAAATGCAGATGCAAATGTTCCATTGAGGTGGCTCTGTGCTCATGACAAGCTGTCTCTCACACCTGTTCTCAGATACATTAAACCAAGAAAAATCATTCTTAGAACCTCTTCCTCTATTAGGTTGTACTTAATGCACATGCCTGCAGTGTTTCACAATGAGAAAAACGGCCTTATTGGCCCCTTATCTGTATTTTATAAGTAAACATATTTAAAACAAGTTACAGGTACATACGAAACAAGTTAAAGGTACATATGAAAACACAAATTCTGTCAGCTTAGAACTTGCCTAGAGAATTCCAGTGTTTTGAATGTTGACTGCAGGCAACCAGCTCTTAGAGAAGGGTCTTATATTTGTATTTGACATGGATAAGCACAATTCTCTCTGCTCAGTTCATTTGGAATGTTAAAGATTTTGAAGTTTTTCATTCTGCTTGCTTGTTAAAGTATGGAAGCACATGCTCAGAAAGCAGTATGCTCCCTACCCCTGCTCCATGCACACATTAAAGTGGTTAATTTTATAAAACACAAAAATCAAAAATAAAAAAGTTGTTGACACTCACATTGCCTTGGTCTTCACGTATGTATTCATGTGTATATGTGTATAGTGTGTACATTTCAGGTAACTGGCATGGGTTTTGTTATTTTTAAATTTATTTAAGTTCATACCACATTAACATGTTACAAATTCAAAGGGTATAAAATGGGAAAAAAAAATTTCTCCCTTTCCTAAGACCCCTCCTTTTTTACTTCTAAAGACAACCACTGTGACCAATTTCAGGTGTAACCTTCCAGATCCATTCTACAAATTTAATTTTTCTCATATTTTTAAACAAAGTGAAGTATGCTGTATACTGTTTTGTACCAGCTCTTTATTTGACATGTGTCATTGGTATTTCCTGTATTCCACAAATTTTTAAGCAGTATGTAAGCATTTTGGTTATTTCTCACCTTTTGCTATTGAAAAATTTGTACTTATAGCATTTTTTACCAAGCAAATTACTAATATTATTATTAGTCTCTTGAATAAAAATTGTTAGATCAAAAGATTTTAATTTGAATTTCACCCAGTTGCCCTTTGTGGAGATTGTATATACCAATTTACATTGTTACCAATAGTATATGCTTTACTATTTTTCTACAATTACAGTAGCACAGAGTTGTCAAACTTTATTTTTGCGAAATCGATAAATTTCATTTATCCGATTGCTAGGTAAGAGTGACTGCATATTTAAAGCCACTTACATGTCCTTTGCTATGAACTGTGTATTTCTATCCTTTTGTCATTATGCTAATGTATTGTTGATCTTTTTTTTTAAATAAGCTGGAAATTTTTTCCCAGCTTATTAATTTTCACTCTTCTCTTTGCCTGCAGTAGTTTCTGTTATGCAAAATTTTTACTGGTTTGCAATTGGATTTATCTGTATTGTTTTTTCTTAAATTATGTATGAAACCTAGGTTTTTCTTATTCCTGGGGGATTTTTTTTTCCATATCTCAAGTATTTTTATAAAATAGTAGATACATCTGGAGTTTATTTTGGTTTAAGGTAAAAGGTATGACTTCCAGTATTTTTTTTCTTTGTACTGATGGATCTCATGTTTACATGAATTTTCAATTTTAAAAATTCATTGTTTCTGCTATCATACGTGAACATAGATATTATTGATTACTTCCTGA
>PVJO010009370.1:0-69908 GCA_004026905.1 Hystrix cristata
TCCTTTAACTTGTGGATGTCAGGTATTGTGTCTCAGGGATGGGAAAGTAACCATGACATGATGCTATCAAGTGTATCTTGTTTCAGAAATAGCAGCTGCAGTGTAAGCTGCCTCCTGCAAGGTATATCTGCCTCATAGAAGTTCTGTTACTCGTCCCCCTTTTTTAGAAATTGGGCTACCTGCAAAATGGGGTGACCTACCCCAAACATCCTGATCCCCAAACAGATTCCAGGACAAGAATGGGTTGAGAAGCAAAGAAAGAGTTGTTTTATCTTCCCAAGGTACCCTGAGTCCTGTTGGGGCATGTACTCCCAATACTCACTTTCAAAGCATATTGATCTGATAATCTGCAGATCTTAAAGGCCAGTAAATTATGAAGAAAAGATTCAGAACTTCTCAGAATGTTAGACCTGATGATGCCCAGGAGATCATCTACTCAGATCACCAGTGCTTAGTGTGACAGGCAAAGCCACTGACCTTGTGTAAGTGGCTTTGGGAAGGGCTTTCATTCAGTCATTTATTCTCTCATCAAATATTTATTGAATATTTGCAATGTGTCCAGCAATACATGTACCTGATAGTGAAAACATGTTGCTATTTCCTTGGTCCTGTTTGAGTTAGCATTCAATGAACTTTATTGTATATTCTAACAGCTGGTTTCTCAAAGGCCCTGGGGGAATTGACACATAGGATCTTCAGCCAGTGCAAATAAGTTTTATATGCAAGGTCACCAATTTCTGAGCTGCTGGGCTAATTAGTTTAGCTCTACTTGGCTTTACATAATACATGTGTTGTAGAAAAGTTATTTGTAATTCAATTTTTGGCAAATGAAAAACTAATTCAAACCACTAAGGGAACTTTTGTTTAAAGAGACCCTGGAGCAACCCTTTTATAATATGAAAAATCTTGTTGTTGCTGTTGGAGATGATTATCCCCTAGTTATGGATTTGTAAATCTGAACCTTTTGGGTTGTGTGATGGTGGGTACACACCCAGGCAGATAGCCCAGCAGTGGCCTGAACTGGGCCAGGGAGGACTCTGGGCCGGAATGTAGAAGCCCTGGAACCTTAGAACAATGTAACCCAAGACAGTGACGTTTACTGGAGCTTGTGATCACCAGCTGCATGGACAAGCTGCATGCTATCCCTCAGGCCTTGGACCTTGGATTGAGAAGAAGACATGAAACACAATGAATGGGTATAAGGGATGAGGTTGGGAGCTCTGTTTGGTGACAGGGAGAAAGTAGGATTGGGATCCTTTTACTCACATTATAGCAAATTGAGAACTCTTCTTGAAGGTCTGGGATTATTTGGAATTAGGCCCTTCTTGTATACATAGTAGGGGAGGAGAGGAAGAGCAATTGGAAAAATAGAATTTATATGAGAAAAGAGTTATGTAGACTCTTATTATGCAGTAAAATCTCATTAGTTTGGGTCTTGCTTAGTTTGAATTTGTAAGTAATTTAGAAAAAGACAGGACCGTATTTAACTTCTCTTGTTAAGATTTTTTTCCTATATAAATTAAGTATGCATAATGATGTGAAGGAGCATGTTTAAAAACTGATGAGAGATACATTTCACATATGAATATAAGCTATTTTGGGGCAGATGCATCATTTTACACAGGCATCTGCTATGTTAGTTAAAGATGGTCTCTATCTGGTCGGTAAGGCCGAAGAAGCTTTTTACCTGGGGTATCTCCTTGCTGCATTAGGATGACAAACAAATGAAAAGCAGAAACAACAACTAAGAACCCCTATGTGTCTGTTTATAAATTCTGTAGTAATTAATATTGATCATATTTGGTTTCCATTGGTGAGGTTTAGTTTTCTATGTGGAAGACAAGGTTGGAACATAAATATCTGTTTAAACTAAGGCTAGAGCTGGGTGTGGTGACGCATGCCTGTATTTCCAGCACTTGGCAGGCTGAGGCAGGAGAACTGCTGTGAATTCGAGGCCAGCCTGGGCTACCGAGTGAGTTCAAGACCAGCCTGAACTACATAGTGAGACTCTGTCTCAAAAAACAAAAACAAAGACAAAAAACCAAAAGACTAAGGCTAGAATGTACAAAACAATGCTATATTTTCTCAACAGAGCTTTTCTTTTTTACAGGGTTATTTTTTCTTTTATTGTCCAGTGAGGTTTGCAGTTAGTTATTACAGCATCAGGTATCATGTCAACTTGTAGAGAGAAGCAAACACCTAATAAGAATGCTCGTTTTCTTCATTTAGTGAATCTTAAAAAAAAAAAAAAAAGGAATAGATGAAATTGTCAGAGACACTTTGAAAATTTTGGGGGTCAGCTATGGTAGACCCCAACATTATGGGAACATCTGTCTCTTTCTCCTTGGTTAAGTAGGCCATGAGCCCATTTCCCATCCCTAGGACACCAAACACCTAGGTGATCTTTACCTGACATGACATGCCAAAAATGCCAGGTGGGTCTCTTGAAAGTAAATGTCTAGAGGTTGAGGGATTGAGTAGCACTGTTCTGCCTAGTGTGTTACTCTCCTCTGTAGAGTGTTAGATTCGAACCTCAAGGGAGAAGCCAAGGGGATAAAGGCACTAGAGGTGGGTATCTGTGATCCCTGGTTCTGTGGCACTAAGCCAACACAGAATTGCTTGGCCTCTGGAGTCAGTCTGTGCTGTGTCCCTAGTGGTGATAAACAGCAGAGACACCAGTTGCAGCTCAGAGGTATAGGTGTGGGTGGTTCTCCCTGAGAGTCCTGTGGGTTACTTGGGTTCTGTGACAGGGGCACAGTGGGCCAATCCGGAGTTTTGTACATAGTGGAAACTGGGTCCTTTCTTCCCACACATCTCACACCTGATGGGATTGTCCTTTGCCTCCTGAGGCTGATGTTGTTCCAGGCACACCCCCTTTTTCCCCATTTTGTGTGAGCCCTAGGTCTCTGCTTCTGGTCCCTAGTAAGAGCTCAGCTAGACCCTAGAAAGGTCTTTGCAACCAAGAAGTAAGACTTAGGCAGAGAATGAGCTCAAGAGAGTGCATTGCCTCCTCAGGAGATATGTGTCTTTCCACCTCCTGTCTTTGTGGACTGATGATGCTAACACTGAGAGGGAGGAGAAGGAAGGGCACAGAGGGATATTGCCATGGCGTTTGTTTCCGGCTGTGAGACTTTTGGAGTTTACTTTTCCTTTTGTAAAAGGAAGGCAAATAGTCACTATGCCACTTAGAAAGAAGTCAAGTAGGATCATTTAAGGCATTGTAGACTATCTTGATATCAATGTACTAATTCAGCAGACACTGACTGAGTGCTGACTGTGTATCAGACACTGTGCTAGGCACCAGTGACACATAAATCTTTTTTTAAAAGTCCTCCATCTTCAAGTTGCTCAACAGCAACAGGCATATGGGTGTTGTGCTCAAGGCATAGAGCTTTGTATGTGGGATAAGAGGTGACTTGGATTGTTCTCTCCCTGAAAGGGACCAGGAGAATTGCATCCATGGTCACCCCTGCAACTTGGGATCATGGAAAAGTATTCTTTCTGTTGTGAACCATCTCCTGCAGTGGGCAGGGATGCAGGCCCTGAACCAGGCAGGACTTTCCGATGGGCTATGGGGTTGGGAAGTTGAGGGTGGGACCCAAGGATTCAGCTGCTGGCCTCTTTCACCCTGATCCTTCTGTTTCATTTTCCCACAGGGTCTTTTCGGAATGATGGTTTGAAAGCATCTGATGTCCTTCCCATCCTAAAGGAAAAAGTGGCCTTTGTGTCCGGTGAGTATCTGAAAACGTTGCTCTGTAATGGACCTAGAGAAACTCTATGTGTACACACACATTCTCACACTCATTTATTAGTGAGAGAGAAATGGCGGGGGGGGGAATGTTCTACCTGGAGCAGTTACTTCCTTTTTGCAGAGGCAGATGGGCAGAGAAAGGAGGCCTCTGTTCCCAGATCGAGGCTGTGGAAGACACTCACTACCACAGTGCGGGGAGGTGTGAAGGGGTGTGTCCATCCACTTGCCTTCCACACCTTCCCTGCCCTGGCAGGAGCCTCTGAGGCCCTGGGAGGGAGGCTCTAGCTGGAAGAGGGTCCACCTAACATATTCTCCAAGGTTTTACTTCGGTTCATTTCTGAGCAGGTCATAGATAGGAAATTTAAAACTTTAGCTCCTTTTTATCTGTCCTTCCTGGCAAAGAGAGCTCAAGTGTTTATCTTTAGGTGTGTTTTTCTTATTTTTTTGAATACACACAAATATTTATTCCTGATGTCTCTCTCCCACCCATCTGGTATACCTGGGCCTCGTAACATCTAATTGAGGGGTCAGCGTTTACCCCTGGGCTTATGGGCCAGCCACTGATTTTTATAAAGTTCTATTGGAACCAAGCCATGTGTATTTATTTAGCTGGTGTGTTTGTTTTTCGTTGATGCTGAGACACATTGCCACACATGTGGTGGCTCCACGTTAGGCCTCCTGGATCATAACTGAGGCCAGAACTGGGGTAATGACCGTTGAGCAGCCAGAAATCTCATTCTGAAAGGCACAACCAAATGTGATGCAGTGTGCACACTGAGCCTTTATTTCCAGGTGATTTTTGTGGTCTGTGGGGAGGGGCGTGGGGTCAGGACAGGAGCCAGCACACTCCCCTAGTTCAGGGGTTTACCCCACAGGCACTGCTGGCCTGGCTGATGGGCAACAGCCAAAACAGAGAGAAGGAGAGAAGGGACAGGCTTAGCGGGGAGGGGACACCAAACACCAGTTGCCCCCAGCCTCAGCAGAGGGAAGATGAGCGCTGAGCAAGATAGACTGTAGATGTGGGAGGGGAGGCACGGGATGGCTCTGTAGCGTTTTTGTCAGATGTTGTGTGCATCCTGCCATAACAGTAGTGGTAGGAAGGGCATCTTATTATGGCTGTTGCCATTAAGGCAACACTGACCAGGAAGCTGCCTTTCCCCGCGAGGGTCTAGGGTCAGGTGCTGGCTTATCTGTTTAGGTAGTGAGCCTCCTGTCTCTGAAGATGTTGAGATATAGGCTGAACAGCCCCTTGCGAGGATCCTATACTGTGATTTCAATGCAGGCAGAGGCATGGGTGAGGCTTGGATTTGGACTGCTTGCTAAGCATGTGGAAAGACCTTGTGTAGAAGTCCTGGAGGCCACTGGGCGGTGCCAGGCAGTGGACCACTGCTGCTTCCAAGGCCTGGGCTTCCAGGACATAGCCAGTAGACTTCCCCTTCTGTTTTATAGCACTTGTATCTTTCTTGTCCCCTAGAAATCCCGGTGATCGTTCCATATTTCTCATGCCCATATCTCTCAGCAATTCCTTCCCTGGCAGTGATTTCCCACATCTTCCCCTGGTTTGCGTCTCTCCTTCCAAAGTTAGTTCCCACTTTGCCTCCTCTAGGAAGCCTTCCTGGATTTATTGTATAACCTTGGACACTGCCCTGTTCTGCATCACTTTGGGGCAAATGAGAGCACACATGGTGTACTCTGACATGGGAACCTTTGTTTGATTGTTCATTGCTTGTTTTTTCTCAGAATGTATTCAGATGGAGCCCTGAGGCAGGGCCCAGCCAGCCCTGGGAAAGACCTCCCAAAATGGTAAGGTCTGATCTTCCTGGAGCCCTAGAAGCAATGTACCAGGAAAGTAGTGAGGGACAAGGCAGATAGAAAGTTCTCAGAGCAAGATGGAGGCGCTGGGGTATGCTGTGCGAGCTGAGCAGGCGGGGTTAAGCTTTATTCATCTGCGCCTGCAGTGCCAAGACCTCTGGGCTTAGGGAACATTGCCCTTCTGTGCCTGAGAAGGGCACTGAGTGTGCCAGGGTGATAATGACTGGCTGCATCTAAAATAATAAAACCAAAAACCCCTGTACGTCCTGAGCTTTCAAGAAACAAAACACAAAAATAAAATAAACCCCCAATTAAAAGCAGTATAACAGCTGCATTTGTTTCAGAGAAGAAAAGAGCAAAGCAAGGGAGGTGGTGGGCAGAGAAACAGACCATTAGTGTGCCAGTCCTCCCCTGCTAGTGCCCTGGCTTTGCCCAAGTGACAGCAAATTGTGATGCCATGGCAACAGGCATCTGGAGTATGCCTGTTCTGTGTGTGGTCACCTGGGCTGTGTGCGACCAAGGCTGTGGCTGTCCCTTGGTGAGCCTCACTTGCCCCAACCCTGCCCCTGCCTGTCCCACTCCGTTACTCATGGCTCCCAGGCTCCCTGGCCTCCCTGGGTTCCTCTGTGCTGGGTGTACCTCCTGGTCCCTGCACCCACTGTCCCTTCTATCAACCTCCTCTTGCAGGGTCTACCTCCCTGGTAGGATCTTTGTGCTCATATGCACTCTCCTTTTGACCACCTCCTGATGAGTCTTCTCTGCTTCCTCATTGCTCACCGGTGTCATTTTCCATTGTTTCCAGGGAAGCTCTATGGCACTGGGGTACATTCGCCTGTACCCCGGACCCAAGTACCTCAAAGTGTATTCCACTGAACAGTAGTCCCACGAGGTGATCCTCAAAAAAGGGAAAGGGACTCTACTCTCAAATAAATTCGGGAAATTCTGCATATTAATATCACCTATCTTCTGGAGACTTGTGATATCCTAAAACATGTTAACATTTGAAGGCTCTGGGAAGTGCTGCACATTTGCTGATGAACAGCAAGTACTCGTACAGGTGAATGGCACTGTTTTTCCCTCACTTGATGTCACTACTGTCACCTTTCTAAAACATGGCTACTTTTGTTTACCACCCCCTGGAATCCACTTCCGTCACTTCCATAATGACCGTTGCCTTTAGTAGGGGCCTTCCCATTCGTCGTCTCTGCTCACTGCTCTGAAATGGCAGCGTCCGTGGCAGTTATCCATAAAATCCTACAGTTTCATGGTGCTTGGCCTCCTTGGCACTGAAGTTTTCCCCCTCCCTGTCAGAAGTTTCCATACTCAGGAGCTTTGATCTATCCGTCTGGAGTTTGAGTCTCCTACCATTTATGGTGCCTTCCTATCAGTTGGGAGAGAATGGGTATCAGAGGACCACTCTTCTCTGGGATCTCATGATCTGGCAAGACATGTTCCCACCCTCTCTGGGCCCTTCCCAGGTACCCCATGTACTGACACTGTTCTGCAGTCATGAAAGCTGGAGCCTGGTTCAGGTACCATGGTCAAACCGTCAACCTTGACCTTAAAGCCCATATCATACCTGGTCCTGCTGGGCAGCTCTCTAATGACAGTTCCTTGCTGGTCTCCTCAGAACCCCAGACCTACCCTGACCCAGACATGTGATCCTCTCTCCTGGTTCATCTGAAGATCAGCATCCCTCAGGCAGGCTGAGCTTGTTCTTTCAGTGGCTTATCTCTTTTTTTTTTCTTCCCTTCTTGAGTTTTGCAGCCTGCCTTGGAGAAAGAGGCAGCTCCACCCTCTGGGGGTAGGACCCCTCCCCTCGTATCCACTCTGAAGCCTTGTCCCCTCCATTGTCTTCTTTTTCCAGCACAATGATTCTCTTCTCCATGTTCACCTCCCCTCTTCCTACAGGGTTGCAAGGTCTTTTCTGTTCCAAAAATACAGGGCTTGATCCTGCTGCCTCCTTTTGACTCTCTAATCCATACTTACTGAAAGGAGGCAATTACACTTCCCCAGGCTTTCTTTCCTTATTCTTCCTCCTCCTCCTCTGCCAACCAGAACTTAACCCCAGCCATGATTCTGAAATTCATGTTTTCAATATCTGTGCTGCTCAGGCTTCTCAGGGACAGTACCAGCCAGCCCTCCAGACCCCTCCAGTCACCCTTTGCCAGAACCTCAGCTCCCTGTGTTCCTATGAGTCTATTTGTAAGAAGTCCACGGACAGTACAAAACAGAACAAAACAAAATGCTGAATAGTGAAAATGCTTACAGTGATGAGTCAGGCTAGAGGGGAAGGTTAAGACTGCCAGAGGCCCTCTCAGCTTTTGGCAACCATTCCATTGAACTCTCCTGCTTCCTTTACCTCAAGTGGACAGCATTTGGGAGATGGGGACCATTCCTGAGGCAGATATGATCAGGAACAGGGTGCCTGGAGCCCAGTTTGAGGTGTATCTGCACAAATCTGCCCTGTTGTGGTGCTGTGGTTGTGGGGGCAGGCCTGGTGGTGCTGAGATGCCTTGATCTCTTCTGATCCTTTCTTCCATGAAGCCCCTTTGTTTCTTCCTCTGGGTTTCTTGGGTTGGTTGTTTGCCAGGCCTCCCTCCATCTGTGTGGCTTCTGGCCTCATAATCAGAGGGAGCTATTACTTTTGAGCTCACAGTTGGGAAAGGCCTGGGCCACTCTGCCCGTCTTGTAAGAGATACTTCTCCTGAGGCCTGAACGTTAGGCTTCTTTCCAGCACTGCTATGGCCATGCCGACCCCTCTCCCCCTTCCATTAGATCCCTTTGGGCTCCTGCTCTGAGGATGTTGGTGGCTGCTTGACATGCAAGGCGGGACATCTGTGATCCATACTGGATGCAGAAGTGACCTTTGTGTAAATAGCCAGTACCTCCTGGGACATAATCACTGTGCCTGAGCTTCATTCCTGTGTGACCCTCCTGACAAACTTTGTTCTGCTTCCTAATCATAGTGTCCACTAAGAAATGAATTTTACAACCATATAACAAATAGCGAATACTGTAGAAAGTTTGGAAAATAGAGGAAGGAAAAAGCAACCATCTAGAATCCTGTCCCAAAGACAACAATGATCATCATTTTGGTGTACTCTTTCCAGCGTGTGTGTGTGTGTGTGTGTGTGTGTGTGTGTGTGTGCATGTGCTGTTTAGAAAACTTTTGTAATCCTAGTTTTTACATATACACTTGCAGTGATTGAGACCTTGAGCATCCATGTTTATGGTAAGATTCATGTACTCTTCCACCAGGGATGACAGGTGGCACCTCAAGCAGGCAGGGAGGCAGAGGTGGCTTCTGGCAGTGTAGAGAACTCTCAGTATCTTTTCCATGAGTCTGAAAACCTCCCTGCAGGGCTGTCGTGGATGGATGCTTTAAGGCCTTCTCATCACGGTAGTTAGCTCATCTTGGGCACTCCTACCTCACAGAGATCTGCAAGAGAAGGAAGCTGGAGGTTGAATTTACAAAAGAATTTTACCCAACTTGTTTTCTCAATAAGTTCAGTAACATCACTTTCTTATCACCTCACATGTGCAGAGAGCTTTACTTTTCAAAACCCTTCCCCATGTCCCATCTCATCAGTCTTTCTTGCAACCCTGCAGTGTGCTGGTATTAGTCAGCTTTTCACTGCTGTAACAAAATACCTGATAGACACAACTTAAAGAAGAAAAGTTTTATTTTGGCTCATGGTTTCAGAGGTTTCAGGACATTGTTGGTTGGTTCCAAGGCAGAAACATCATAAACATCATGGCAGAAGGGCATGGCAGAGGAAATGTGCTCACTTCATGGCAGTCAGGAAGCAGAGGAAAAACAAGAGAGCCAGAGAGAAGTAACTGAGGGCAAGGTATACCCTTCAAAGGCATGCCCCTAGTGACCCATTTCCTCCAGTCAGCCTCCATCTCATAACAGCCCATTCACCTATGGATTCATCAACAGATTACTCCATACATGAGGTTAGTGCTCCCGTAATCTGATCGCCATCCAAAAGCCCCTCCTCTGAACACATGAGCCTTTGGGGGGACATTTTTGTTTCCAGCTATAACAGTACTCACTCCTATTTTCACTTACGTTTTACAGATGAGGCAGCAGAAATATCAAAAGACCTGGCTAAAAATTTACGTACATTACTTGCATCTAGACCCCCACTTTATCCTAAGCCCTGACCAGTTTTTCTAGCAACCACTTTGCTATTTGTTCTTCCAGCACTCAGTTAGAATTCATTTTCCTCTGTGCTGACTTTCCTGGCTGTTTTTCTTAAACTTTCTCCTCTTGCTCCTTGCAGGGGGCCGTGATAAGCGAGGTGGACCCATCTTGACCTTCCCTGCTCGCAGCAATCATGACAGAATAAGACAGGAAGACCTGCGAAAACTCGTGACATATTTGGCCAGCGTGCCAAGGTAAGGTGAAGGGGAATGGCCTACAGAGGAGGAGCGCTAGGCTGATGCCAGTGAGTTAGAAGGGACTTCTGTCCCTTCTGTCCCGGGGTTGTTTCTGCCCTTGGAGTGGACTCTAATTACTCCTGGTGCCTCCTCACCTGTTGTTCCCCCCATTCCCACCATTCCCATTGATCCTGCTAGGCTTCATGTGAATGGATATGGGAGCTGGCAGTGAGAACTGTGGGCAGAGATGAGGGTCCCAGGTGAATGGGAGACAGTGTGGCCTGGGACAGAGGGACAGGAAGCTGTTGTTTACCTTTGCGAAATGGGGACTCTGCTTGATTCCACACTGGCTTGCATAATGAGTTTTTAGAGTCTGGTTCGTGAACAGATTTTCCCCCCTTAGAGTTCAGGGTAAATAGTTCCACTGTGTCACTTGGTAAGAGGTGGCCCTTGGCTCCATCTGGGCCCTACATTTTCAAGGGGGATAATATTGCCCAGAAGGGGCTTGAAAATTAGTTCTTGGTAGTAGCAAATGAGTCTTACTTTTGTATGTATTAAGCATGGATATACATGCAGTACAGATATGTAGGGTGTGTGAGGTGTTCAAATTTCTTTGAGTGGAGAGATTAGGGGGGAAAAAACTTTGAAAAGATTTCTTCAGGGTAGAGGGTGATCCTGAAAGAAATATTGAGAAACACTGTCTAGGTGTGGTAGCCACAGAGGTGGGTAGTGGGGACATGCCAAGAACATGGTTTATGTCCTTTGAAAAGGAAGGGAAGAGGCCTTTGACTAGTTAAAGAGTCATAGAATGTGAGAGCCAGGATAGCCCCTGGCAGCCACCTAGTTAAATACGTATTGTGTCCTGTTAAATGAACAGTCCAGCAGTTTGCAGAGTCAGTGGCAGAGCATGCCTAGAATTTAACCCTCCAGACTCCTGCCCTGGGTTCTCTCCACATCCTTCCTCAGCAGTGAGGCCTCCCTTCTCTGTGTCTTAGTGGGGCTGAAGCCAGTGAAGCGTTTGCTGTGACAAATAAGAGGGGGTACCTTGAGCTTTCAAGACTTTCATCTTGTCTCTATGCATTTTATGGGAGAATTAGTAAAGTACACAAATAAACTATATCTTCAACTATGCTAGGAGATCTGAGATAATTTTTGAATGTGCTGATTAAATTCTTGTAACAGGTGTTGAATGAGGCAAGTACTATATTACAGAGAGCTACAGGGGAGAAAAATGTAAAGGGATTGGCGGTTGGTGATGGGCAGGTAGTAAAGAGTATTTTAAGAGCAGCCATCAAATGCTTATAAGAATGCCGAATGGAATGTTGAGCCCCAAAGAGCTCCAAGCAGAAGGCTGTGAACAAACAGATGCTGAAAATGTCTACTTTTCTCTTTTATCATATCCACTGGGGGCCAGAAAAAAAGGTAGTCTTAAACTGTAGTGAATGGGACCTGGTTATATTCAAAGAAGAACTTTTAAACTTCGAGTGCCCGAGACAATGAACTAAATAGAAATTATTTTCAAGAGGTCTTTGTAGAGAAAAAAATAGTCTTATCTGTCTCAGAGGGAAGGAGAGGGACTAAATAATCCAGGATTGATCTAGGTAATTTGGCAAGTTAGTAATCTTGGGGCTAACCAGTTTTTAAAAGCACCTTTTCCAAGTATACTTCTAACAGATGTGAAACAGGGTACTTTCTAAAGCAATTTAAAAGAGCTTTCATGGGGACCTAGAATGGACTCTTAGTTCTTTTAGAGCCAGAAGAAATTGGAATCCCAGGAGATGTGAAGGGTACATTTTTCTTCTTTGCATGTTCGTTACATACCTGCAGCTGATACAGGCTCATTTTTTTCTTTAGAATAAAAGGGGAAAGAGTTGGAAGAACACTATTCTTCACTCTAATTTGTTAAGCAAAGATTTGGACAAGACAAATCAGAAGCAATTTAAAAAGAAAAGATTTCTGCTGGGATGAGGGGAACAAAGCTCAAGACAGGCTGAGAGGAAGGTCATAAAACAAAGGAGAAACAATAGAGTGTCACTGAAGGAGCATTCTCCATGCTGGCTCTCTGCTTCTCAGATGGTGGTTGCAAGCATTGCTTCCCGAGCTTCCGAGAGCAGAGACAGTTCATCACAGGCACTGGCAGCTGGGAAGCAAGAATGCTCTCATCACCTTTAGTAGGAATAATTGTTCTGTGATGCCTGCTGCCTCCCTATCAAGGGACCTGTATTCACTGGGAATGTGAGTAGTAGTTTGCTGAAGAGTCTACCAGTTGATCATGCCCGTTGGTCACTGCCTCATTCTGATGACCACCAGCTCACATGTGACAAATCATGGAAACACAATCTGGAACAGAACTATTCTAAAGACAGTGGGGCTTGGTAGGAAAACTGAAGAACTTAGTGGATCAGATAGTTTGCTACTCTTCTGCCCCAGCCATTGCTTTGAGAGAAGAGGACTGTGAAAATGTTTAGTCAGATTAGATGATTCTGATGAGAAGAAATGGTTTATTCTAGGTCATGGTCCATCATGCTAAAAGAGCAGCCTTCTGTTCTGAAATGGATTATTTACCAGTATGGTCAAGTCTGTAGGTGACATTTCATATTTACTTATTCATGCACTTATTTATTATTTATTTAACAAATATTTAGAGCCTTTATATGCCGGATAGATTGAGGATTCATAGTAAGCAGGAAGAGATATTCAAGGAAGTTATGGAAAACATGGATATTTTCCTATACAGTGACACAACAGGTAACATCGAAGAGTAACACAGGATGTAACTGCACTGGTAGCATGAGAGGTGAGCCAGCCAGTAGAAGATAAAGTAGTAAGGGCAAGGAGTGATGAAAGAGGATTTCAGAATCCAAGGAACCAGCCTGTGTGCTGACCGTTCTGGAAGAGATGAGTAACATGATTGCCACCAATGAATAAGTAGTACTTCTACTATCCATTGTGTAGGGTAGGCTACATTTGGACCACTGCATTGAGCTCTGCACTATTCAACTTGCCAGCCCCATAGACCAGTTAGAGTGCTGTCAAAGAAGAAGCATGTGGAGGAAGCCACAAACCATGTCTTTGCAGTTGAAAGAATGAGGGGTGTTTGCTGGCAGAAGTGCAGATGGAAAAGAAAGTGATTTCGGACTTCAGCTGTCAGGAGAGCTAACCCAAGGAAGAGAGAATGGTCATAGACTCTGTTGTTTCCGTGGGTCAAAATTGGAGGCGAGGACTCAGAAGTGAAGGAAGAACGAGCCACGTGGGAGCTGTCCACCAGTGGTGTCAGTGTCTTGTCTTGTCACTGGACACTGGAGGATCCTCTGTGAGGGAAGCTGTGCAACAGGGTTAGAGGTCGTATTAAGTAATGCCCCAGATTCTAGGTTGCTGTGATATTGGGGTAAAAAATACATCATAAAATTTAGAACTTCAAAATAAACACCAAGAGACCCACCCCTTTTCTGGCTCCCTAAAATTTAAGGCCCAGGATGTTGTCTGCACCTTCAATCTGAAGAGAACTGGTTTCTGTGCTCCTTTAGCTCTAGGTGGGAATTTGAGGGCATTTCCTGGGACCAGAGACCATAGTGGAGTGTAATAATTTGGATCAGTTTTGAGTTACTCTTTCCAAGTCCATCTTGGCCTGAGATGCATCCCTTTAACCTTCTATGTTTTGCTGCTGATGAGTTTGGCATCCATGTGCTTGATCCTTTCTAGGCTGTCTAGCATCTTGTTCTGAGGAATCAGAGTAAGGAGACCTTAGGGTTCTTCTAATTTGATTTTTTTCTCCATTCACTCAATGCAACAAATGTTTATTGAGTGCCTAATAGGAGCCTCGTCCTGGATAGGGATCTTGGCGATTTTTCACATTACCTTGTCTGTCGTCTATCATACATTTACCTAGCGCTGTCTGTGTGTGTCCTTCTGGGCTGCTGTTTGCAGTTAGTTGTATTTAAAGATGTAGAAAGGAAATGCTCAAGTACAATTATCTGATGACTATTCCTAGAAACTGAGAGATATCCTGAGAGTAAATAGGTACCCAGCCCCAGCCCACAGTGTGAATTATTGAGAGTTAACCATATGCTTGAAATAGCAATGTCTGAGTACTACATCTAGTGAAGAAATCCCAAGTTATTTTTCTTGCATTGAGTTCCTCCTTTTCCTCATCACTGTTATCCTGCTTTGTCATGGTCATCTTTCTGCTGCTCCTAAGGGCACCAGTTGGTGTATCTGCCCTTAACTCTGCTCTTAGCTGTGCTGCCGAGATGCTGAGTGTTCCATCAAGGAATGCAGGTGTCATGTCGGTGAGGAAAGATGACAGCAAGTTAGGAGAAGTTATTCTGTAATGCCAGTCAAACCAAGGTGCCTTTATTTGCCGCTTATTATTTGATAACATTGCTCTTGTTCTACTGATTCCAGCAAAAGATGATACATTGGGCTTACAGCCAGAACTGCCTTTGTGGTGCATCACCAAAAAATAGGAATAATGAGAGAGAGCCAGAAAGATAGTTAGAAGAAGAGAAGGTAAAAATCGCAAGGGTTTCCTCCCACTGTTTTCAGCATGAGAGAGCCTGAGCCATCCAAACTGTCATCATCAAATGTGTTTGTTGCTGGGCCTCTGAGATGTGCTGTTGGTGCCCTGCCCCTTGTTCTGAGGCCATCAATTAAAGAAGGATGCATTGAGCAAGCAAGATGATGGAAGGGCCAGAAAATAGGACCCAGGAGAACAGTGGGGTCATGCTGTTACATTTACATTTGCCTAAAACTTACACCTTTTAAAATCCATGTTAAATTTCTTTTCTTGCCTGAGTGTGGAGGGTTTATAATTTCTATTACAGTTTCCACATTTCACACACATTTCTCAGCAATATCAGTTAAGTGTCCCTATTGTAAACTGTATCTAACACCATCACTGAGGAGCAAATAGTGTCCTGCTGCACTGGTAAGGAGCATAAAGTCACATTAATAACTGCCATTGTTAGTTATCACTGTCCTCAGACTCACACCAAGCTTTGCAGAAAAGCATGGACAGGCATCTTAATATACATTGAAGATACTGAGCTTCTGTTCCCAGTTATACCACCTTGTAGTCAGGAAACACATGGCCACTGTAACTGGGAAGTTGAAGGATAACTGAAGGACAGTTTATAAAGATGTAGACAGGCACAGGAAAACCAGCAAGGTTGAAAAAGCAGAGAGTAGACAGCTCTTCTAGGCCTGAAGGGGCAAGCTAAAGATTGGATCCTCTGGGTTTAGAGCGAGAGAAGATTGCTGTGTTAGAGGCATCGGTCAGGAGCTGTAGGCTTTTGGGGGTGATGCTACTGGCTATGGTGACTTTCTAGTGTGGCAGGGGAATCGATATCCTGGCCTCACTTTCCTCCAGTTTTCTGATCGTCTGTCACTGTTTGTCATTGGCTTAGAGTGCCCAGAAGCCAGATGACAGGGGAGTCCACTGATGTGACCCGTGTGGGTCAGTCTCCCAGGGCCCCAGGTAATTGGGAGAAGATGGAGAACAAATTCAGAAGTGCAAATGGAAAATACATGGCACAAGGTGAGACTGTGGGCATTATTATTCAACATTTTGGAGTCCAATATTCTAATTTGTAGTTTAGGAAAAGAATGTCATCATACAAGATGTTGTGAAAAAATCATCTAGCAATCTCTATATAGTACCCAGGTGCACAGTAATTGTTACTCCATCCCCTAAAGAAGCATAATAATATTAATACTACTAATAATATATATGCACACACAGTAATATTTGCTACATAGCAATGACTAGATAGATGTACATGAAAGTTATAAAGCATGATAATGAAAGGAATACTTGGGATCTGCACCCCCAACATGAGAGGCAGAGTCTCTCCCAGCCTTTATGTAACCTGGGCCTTCTTCCTCCCACTAATCACCCCTCCAGTAATTAAAACAATATTTGAAGTTTTATGTTTATCTTTCTCTTTTTTATATATAATTAGCCATATTTTTAAAAATTTTATTTTAATGGTACATATTAGATGTACTTAAGGATAACATTCACCATAGGGGATTTGTACCTGTACGTGATATATCTTGCCGCTTCTTTTTTTCCGTTCCCTTCCCCTTCCTTCACCCCCTCCTCCCTCCTAATTTACAAAAGCTTTGTTTCCATTTTTTCCTTCTATTCCTTATTTCTCTTGTCCCTCTGTTCTTTCCCCCTCCCCCTCCCTTGTTCCCCTTCTCCTCTGAACACTTTGTTTTTATAAACAATATATTGTTAGTTTTGCTTATTTTTGCGTTGTATAAAAATGATATTGTACCGTATGTAGTTTTCTATGACTAGGTTTTTTGAACTAATGTGATAGCCATGAATATGGGTGAATCTTCAAACTTAATTTTGAGTAAAAAAGAAGCTTAACTTTTTACTTGGAGGGCTCATAACCAAGTTATTAATAGAAGTTTAATGTGGTACTAAAATGTCTCTGAGAAGTTTCCCTTAGTTAACTCAAATGAGGAAAATCGATCATGATTATTTTCCCCAGTTCTTTGAATGGATGTACTTGATATTGATATTCAAATGAATAAGTTAAATTCTTTTCCACTTACTAATGATTGCTATTAAGTAAGATAAAGATGTCAAGTTTCCACACAGTGCCAGAGCACACTGTAGATTCAACCAAGGTTAGCTTGCTTCTGCTTTCACGGTTTTGGTGAGTCTGGCACGCATGTGAATGTAAGTACTCCTCTGAGATTGTGCTGAGATGTAGGCTTGATCCCAGCACTGTGGCTTTGCAGTGTGTTGACTGGGATGAGGAGCTTCAAAGGAAGGTTCCTGAGGCAGAGGTTGAAACCATTAAGAAGATTTTGCCGAAAGTACAGGAGTAGGAGCAGCCCAAGCAGAGGAAAGAGCTCAAGGAAAGAGTATGAGACAGGGGAGAGCAGAGAGTTTTAAAGTTAAATTCTAGAAACCCAGAATGGTGGTAGCCTGAAGTTTTTTGGGACAGCGGCAGGGGAAAACGCAGGAAGACATGTAGCAGTTCTGGGGATCCAGTTAAGAAGTTTTACTCAGAGGCAATAAAGAGCAGCTGAAGAGCTTTTCAAGAGAAGAATGACAATAAAACTATACTTCAGGAGATTCACTCTGGCAGCTACATGGAAGACAAAGTGGAAGAGAAGGCTAGGAAATGAGGACAGAGTTGCAGTAATGTAGGTTAAAGATAATAATAATGATTAGCATTTACTGATCACTTACTGGATCAGGTGCAGGCATGTTTGGAAATACTTTACAGCAGTAACTCAATTCTCACAGCACTTTGACATGGTATTATTACTCCTGTTTTACTTATGGGAAACTGAGGCTCAGGGAAGTTGAGTAATGCGCCTATGGGCACAGAGTCAGTGTAACGTGGAGCTGTGTAGATGGTATAGCACGAGAGCCTAAGCTTTTGTCTGCTGAAGAGACAAGGAGGCCAGAGTGAGGGAAGAGGCAGTGGTGACACAGTGCGAGAGACAAATGTGTAGAGGGTGAGAGGTGGACTCTGAAGGGTGGGCTGGGGCTGGATTGGAACAGGAAGGTAAAGGAAGACAGCAGGGAAGACAGATGTAACAATCGTACACAGGGGCCACCCATACTTCAGACCTGCCTTCCCAAAGGTTCTGTTTGGAACCTAAGTGTGAAGATTGCTTCAGGTGGGAAATACAGGTGGCCTTCACCTCAATCCTGGGCTTCTGCCGGGCGAGGCAGCCATGTGACTGTGGAAGTCTAGGACACTGGAGAAGATTAAGTGAAGGTAGATGCTTTAGAGTTTCAGTCTTAGACAAGCAAACTCTGCTCATTTATGCTCATCTGTAGATGACAGACAATGTGATTTAATTACTAAATTACACCAAGAGACGTAGGGGAAAACAAAAAATAGTTAATACCATAGGAATTATATAAAGAGATAAATGGACGACTATCACTAGCAGAGACCCTGAATGTAAAACCTGGATTAGTAGAATGGGCTCTATTGCTTATCCTGCTCATTTTTCTTGGGTCCGAGATGTTTTCTTCATGCATCTGCTCACCTGTTTGTATGTTGGTGTCAGAAGTATAATTCTGAAATTAGTGGTCAGCTAATACACATTTTGAGGTTGGTTCATTTCCTTGGCCATTCCACTGCTGTGGGACTTGGCAAGTCTGCATGGTCCTGATGTGTCTGGGAGTCTAGAAGGATCTGCAAAAACACAGTAAAAAGAATGAGGTTGTGGGGAAGAAGCCGAAGAGCCAGGTGTGATGCTTCAAGTACAGACAGACAAGCATTTGTAATTCCCTGGAGAATGATGACCCGAGCAATAAGAGACAGAAGTGACTATCAGAGGCAGCCTTGGTTATTCCAGGAACCAGTAAATACCTTTTGGAAATAAATCAAAGCCCCAGAACTGTACAAAATGATCCAGTAAGAGAGGGTGTTCTCTTCCATGTGTCTTCCACGTTGTCCCTATAGAAGGGACTATGGGCACTGCTATTGACCTGGTAGAGTGGAACTGTGGACTAGCAAAGAAGGGAAGAGTGGACTTGAAGAAAAATAGTGACACCTGAGAAGAGTACAGGGGCTTCTAGTCCGAGAAGAGCAGGCTCCAGAGCCCTCCCTTGTGCAGTATGCATACTTGCTAACAAATTTCCTGGAAAATAGGCCTAAAGATATTACCAACCACAGTGGTAGTGAGGTTTACATGGGATGACACATACGAAGTACTTTGTCCAGTACTTAGCTCACAGAAAGGGCTGATCACAAGTGGCAGTTTCTACCTTGCCTTACTTAGGAGTAGAGACCACGTTTTGTTGTTCATTCTTCAATTTCCCTATCTCTGCTCTATCAAAGTTAGGGCTAGAGTTATGCCTACATGTAGGATTAGAGCTAGTACTAACAGTAGTAAAGCTGTAGAATCAGTAACATTTAGTAGGGTTGTAATAAATACTCTATGAATAAATGGATATGCCTAATACCCTTGGCTTGTTTTTTTGCAATATTTAGAAAAATATTTCTGTTGTAGAAAATAAGTACAGAAAGGTATAATTAATTTTTTTAAAAAACATTTTAAGTCTAACTAGAGAAAATAAGAATATATTGACATGTTTCCTTCCTGTCTTTTTTAGAGCTTTTTAAAAACACAATTCAATGATACCATTTATATAATTTTGTTTCTTGCTTCTTTCCAAACTATTTTCATAACGTTAAATATTTGTATCTTGAGATGCATCATATTTTAATTAACTTTATCATCCAGACATCTAAGTCGTTTCCAAAATTTCATTGTTATAAATAATCCTTAATAAACCTCTTTGTCTATAAACCTTTGTTTATATTTTAACTGGTTTCTTTGGAGTAGATTTGTGGCATTTATGGACAGTATGTTTGAGGGTGGTGAAGCAAATTGCCAAATTGCTTTTCAGGTTGTGCAGTTTATGCTCTTAGTATGACTTGCCTTAGACTTCTAATTCTTTATATTTCCTCAAATTTAAATTTATCTGCTCATCATTGTCCAGAACAACTGTGCAAACATTGTATCATCAAGAAAACCTAATTTAGGGCCATATATTATGTAAACTTACACTTGATCACTCTGTGTAAAGACTAGAGAAATTGGTCACAGGGCCTGCCCTTGGGTTCTCCCAGGCTAGAATTCTTTTACTCCTCAACTCACAGGGCCCTTAGCAGGGATCACACAGTGTTCAGAGCTGATGTGGCATTTCTAAACGGCTTGACTGTTTTGCCCGTGGTGACTCTTTAGTTTTCCCTCTGGATGTGTTTCAGCTCCTTGGCTGGTTGTGCATTTGGTCTTTGGCTTGGTTTAAAGTGGCTGTCGACGTCTGTGCCCAGCTGAACTGGACTCCTTATCTGCATTCCACCAGGAAAGTTAGACCTCGTTGGAGTTTGTCTCTGGGTAGTGGTGTCAAATGAGCTGCTCGGGCTTAGAGGTGGCCACTTAATTTCTCTTTTAGGATGCCAGAGACTACAGCTCACCAGGAACAGGCCGATTAGGAAGTTGAAGTGTCTGGTGTCACCTTGATTAGGTAAACCTCATTGTGTCAGGTGAAATAGGATCCAATGCATTCAGGCTTTTCTGGAGTTCATGCTAGGTAATCAGGATGATTTAAACTTAGCTGGGATTCTTTTGGCTGGAATGTTGGAAATAAGAGAGTCCCTTGAATATAGGTGCTGAGAGGCAGTCTAGCTCTGGGGGAAGAGGAGTGTTTTTTACTTCGTGGGTTCCATATTTGGGGCAGGGTTTCCCTCTTCCAATATGTAATTATTTTCAGCGTGTTTTGCCTTTCTTTCTTCACCTGTCACTGGTTAGGTGTTATTATGCACCCTTTACCAGTGTTTGGGATTGTTTGTTTTCAGGGATTTATTAGATACTTCACAATGACTTCATGTTACGACAGTTTGTACAGAGACTGCCTAGATTATATATACTACTGGCAATTTAGGTATGCTGCCACCACGTGGTGGAGCACCTCAGTTCAGCTGCCTAAAACGATAGATGAGTTGTGTGCTTCCAATAATAATATGCTGTCCCCTTCTCATTAAATCTTGCCTTTTCTGGCTTTTACTTGTAAAATATTAGTGAAATACTGAAAATGAAGTAACAATAATCAATAATTATTATTCCTCAATGACAAATATGTTACAAAGCTTTCTGAGAGAACTGCAGTGTTAAATGACATTTGTGACAATGGTTAGTCTGGGCATTCAATAATTGCCAGTTGAAAGTGGGAATTTTATAACAGTATGTACTGTGTTGGGAGGAAAATGCCTGAGTAATGTGGTATGTATATTCCTTGGTTCACAAATGCTTTTGTTTGCAAACAGTTTATTTTGCAAATGGAGCATTTGGCAAAAATTTGTTTTTGTTTGCAAACTCTGCATTGGGTGACACACACGACCATGGCTACCTTTTCCACACAAACACAAACTTGGCCCTCTTTTCCAAAATCATAGAACAAATTAAGTTCATGAACTGAGGTACCACTGTATATGAAAATTCTTAGCTTTCTTTGATAAAATCAAATCATTTTAGAAATTAAAGCAAAACAACCCCAAACCCCCATCCTATTGGTTTGTCTTCAGTTTTAGGCAGATTTGAAGTAACAGTGCTCCAAGAGTAATTATCCCTTGGAACTCTCACTGCCTCTCTATGTTCATCAGCCACAGACATTGAAGGTAAAAGTCTTAATTTGTCTCCTCAAATCCTTCTTCTCAAACTCTTTTTTTCTCTGAACATGGAAGATGAGAACACAAAAACATCACTACTAGGGCTTTCTTTTGCTAAGAGCTAAGTGGTGGACCGTCACCAGCGGCAGACCCATCCTGCACCAGTTTGCCACTGTCCTTTTTTGGAAGGGATGCAGGGGAGGTGGGGATCAAACTCAGGGCCTTGTGACTGCGAGGCAAGCACTCCAACCACTGAGCTAAATGACTGGCCATTTTCACCACAGTCCTTTACTGAAAAAGGTATCTTCCTCTCATCTTCTCTCCCTGTCTCTTCTCTTCTTGGTCTGTTTCAGATGAAAAGATTCCTTAAATATCCAACATTACCTAAACAGAACAAAAGACCTTGAACAAAATTTGAAAAAGACTTTTGAATTTAGAAAATGCATGTGGTGGGGAGGGTCTGGTCTCCATGAGATCAGATTTCCACGGGACTTTCTCTCTGACAGGTAGTAAGCCACTTGCGAGTACCAAGTGTGGCCCTTGTTCCTGCCTCCGTGTTTGGGAATTCAGCCTGGGAGCTTACCCGATGGGCAAGGCAGGGAGGGCCTCATCCTCAGATTCCTGCAGGCCAATGCCAGGGAATCGTTCAGATGTGTAGTCACCACTGCAGTCCCTGTGGGATGTCCTCTTTCCTCTGTAAGGGGCTGTACCCGGGGGCCCTGTGCTGGGATGAAGTATGCAGGCCACAGGAGGGAACAGGAACGGACTGTCTCACAGGAAGTGTGTCTGTTTCTAAACTGAGCGAGCCTGACAGCAGCTCTCCCAGAACCCAGACGGAGCACTCAGTCAGCCATGGTGACTCAGCGAAGACAAATGCGTTTCCGGATAATTTACTGACGTAATCCAAGAGTGTCAGTAAATGGCCTGGTCCTTCTTTTCTCCCTGAGCCTGCTCCTCCCCGCTCCCCCACTTGCTCTAGGTCACTTGAGGACCAGCCTCAGTTTTGAGAGCCACTCTAACATGGGCGCATTTTTCTCCCTCTCATTTCTGACTGTTCCGTCCTCAACTGGAATTTTATCTGTTCCCATCACCAGTCATTCACCTGCAGGTTTTGGCCTGGTGCCTGAGGCAAGGGCTGAACCGGGTGCTGCAACACCCCCCACCCTTGTTTCCTGCTGGGGAGGGAATGTCCTTGATCTCCAGTCTGCTGAGCTGCTTTCCTCTGCAGGAAATTCAGGCTTCCAAACCCCTAAGTGAAGAGAAATTCCCTATTGTGTACTTGGAGGAGGGCAAGGCCATTCCTCTCCTGACCCAGCTCTAAGCAGTGCTTCATTAGGGTGACTGCAGATTGGCCCTGGTTTAATTCTGCGGGGACATAGGACACTAGTTTAGTTCTCACACACACCAGCCCAAAGGGGATGGGCAAGTGATCCTTTGGCTTTTTTAGGCTGCCTCTGATCTTGCAGACTAATAAGGGGGCTGTCATTTCTTGGTCCTCAGAAAGACTTGTGGTCTGGTTGAGTTTCTAGGATGCCCAGAAAAGAAAAAATTAAATATTTGCAAGGCAGCAGTCAAAATAAACATAGTAGTTAAAGGGACTTAATCAGAGATACTTTATTGGAGGTAAAACCTGAGGTGGCTGGCAAAGGAAGTACAGTAGTTGGATTAGAATCCCGGAGCTTAAGGCAGAAGGGATTATAGCGGTCCGCAAGCCAGTCCCTTTACTTTAAAAGGGCAGAGTCCTGTCCAGAGCGTTTTGGTGGTGGGCCCAGGGCCACCCAGCTGGCTAGTGGTGATGCTGGGGCCACAGTGCCAGTCCTGGGCTCTCTGCTACCCTGACATGGTCAGAGCCTGTGAGCTGGTCAGTGCCTCAGAGCAACTTGCACAGCAGTCAGGGCTTTCCCAAGTGTCAAGAGCTGAGAGATTTTTCCAAGCACACATGAGCTTTCAAACCCCCTGAGCTAGCTGTTCATGGGGGGCAGCCTATTTTATTCTGATTTCTAGCAAAACCCCGGAGCCCTTGGAGCTGACCCTTCCTGTTCCATTTCGAGTTCTTTTCCTCCATGTCAGGCACAAGGACTTATCAGTTCTCTTTGCCAGAGCAGCCTAGGCCAGGTGTCAGAAGGAAGGTAGCCTGGCTGCAGGGCGAGAACCACTTGCCCCACACTGATTTGTAAAGCACAGTCAGTGGGCATGGCCTAGAGGGTGGGTTTGCTGGCCTTGTAGCATGGTCTGTATAGGTGGGGATGTTTGTAGGTGTGACAGTATGTCCTGCAGGCAAAGAGTGTGGGGCTTTCAAGAAAATGTGGACTACTTAAAGAGAAAGAGAAGGAGGGGAAGAAGGGAGGTTAGGTGGGCCTCCTCGAGGGCTGCTTCCTGCGGGAAACGTGGTTTCTTGAGGAGGATTCCACCTCCCTACCGGGAAAGCAGAGCCCAGCTGTGGAGCTGTGGAGAGATCATCCCGTCAGAAGGTGGGAGAGGTAGGCTTGTGGCAAAGGAGGTGGAGAGCCATCATGGCACGGGTAATGTGGCTGAGCCCAGGAAAGTTCCTCCCTGACCCCTGATTGGTAGGGGCAGCACCCCAGCCAGGTGCAGAGATAGCACAGTTATGGTCCTCTTGGGTCCCCTCAGCTCCCTTCTCTTTCTTCTCGCTGGTTTAGAAAAGCACCCTGTGTTTTCTGTTGGGGCCGCAGAGGCATGAACTTAACCAGGTCTGTCTTTGTAGTGTAGGCTGTTTGCCCTGCCACTCAGATACAGGAGCAGTGATCATAATGATGCATCCTGCCTATGAGGGGAAGGAATGGATGGAGAAAGCAGAGGAGAAAGGCCCTGGGTTTTCTGAGGAGGACTATGGAAAGTGGAGAGCCGTGTGGAGAGGCTGTGGGTTTTGATTTCCAGTTCATTCTTTGTGCCTGCTTTGCTTCATGTTTTGAGTAGCCCAGAAGGAAAGGATGAACAGCTCTGAGAAGGAGGATGGGAAATGAGACTGGGGGTGCTGTCCTGGGAGGTTCTGTTAGTTTCCATGCCACCCCTCTACAATCTTCTCCCATTGGCTGGCTGCCCTGGACATCTGAGACCAAAGTTCTAGTCTTCCTAGTTTCCAGTGTTGTCTTCTCTTGGCTAGAAGTAGCTCCTTCCCATGCCATCCCCCATGCCACCTGGTTCAGTAAGTGAGTCTCTTCCTTTGGTGAATGGAAGGTGTTTTAGAGCAAATGAGGCTATGAGATGACCTTGTTGATTGACAGACTCTCCGGGGCTTGACATTTTCTTTTCATACTGCTGTCACCATGCCATTGCTGGATATCTTTGGGAGCTCCCTTCCTCTGTGGCTTGCTCTTTTGTCTATCTGTAGGATGGCAGATATGTCCTTTCTGAGTAGACTTCATTGTGTTTTTGTTTAAAGGCAGCATTGGAGATGGTATATGAATGCAGACTTCCTGCTGTATGATTTTAGGACTCTGGACACCACTTTATGATCACACTTGGGAAAGCTGTGTATAAGCTTGGGGCCTAGGGTCATTGCTATTTATTACTTTATTATACCCTACCAGGGAGAAAAAAGAGAAATAGACACATCTCTGTTCCTGGCATTTTGTTTAACATCCTCATGTGAAAGAAATTAACTTACTTTAAAGAGATGGAAAACACCAGCCCTCCTCATTCGGCCTCTACATAGGGCAAGAGTTGGATTTGCTTTGGCAAACTCGAGGGTCAGAACTGGCATGGGTTAGTTCCTAGAAATGGAAACAAATGTCTTGAGGACTTTACCTTTAACAGTACTTAACAATGGCCATATGTTAGAATCGCCAGGGGGAACTTTTAAAAATATTGAGTCCATATACTTGTAATATTATTGGTTAATCATCATTTTGACACACTTTGTACCTGCTTCACGATTTTGCTCTACAAAACATCCCCTGAGAAGTGAGCTCTTTGGCAACCCACTCTGGTCTCCTTCCCTCCTGTCTCTCAGGAACTCTCTTTCTCTCTCTCAATAAATTTTCTGCTCTCAAAAAATATATATATATTGAGTCCAACCTCAGATTGATTCATCAGAATCCCTCCACTTTGCAGAGGAGAAATTGGCTCTAGATTTAGGGTAAAACATCATCTTGTACCACCTTATGTCTCCCTCTGGCCCTGGCATCACAAGTCAAAGGTGCAGAGGGAAAAGGTGGATTGTTAAATAGGTAGAAAAGATGCCAACTCTTTAGAATAAGAATGACCTGGGAGACAGGACAGAGAATATCTTCCAGGAGAGCAAAACAAAAAAGACAAGACAAAACAAAACACAAACAAAAACCAAACCTCTGGGTGAATTAAGGTGGATCTTGAGAAGGACTTAATAGCAGCTGAATTATATCTCAACAAAACACCAGCTGATAATGGACAGTTACCTAGACCCAATGGAGAAAGATACTTGGCAACAAAAGGAGCCTTCCTACCTCTCCCCTGCTGTTAGAACATCCAGCCATGCAGGAACTTCCCCCAGCAAACAGTTGTTCACAACAAAGCTTCCTAGAGAGGGGCTCATTTCTTTGGGAGGCACTGCGTCTGATAGTGTTCTCTGTACTAATTCTGATTATACCAGTTAGAAAGCTCAAAGCAGGTGCTAATGTGTCCTTAACACTTCTCTTTAACACCTGCTGATTTCTGGTTGTTAAGAACGCGGGTGTGGTCCGGTTTAGGGCAATCAACAGGGAACTGCCAGTGCTGTTAGAGTAGCAGTGAGGACTGGAAAGCAGGGTAGGGCAGTTCAGGAGACCTGCAGCCCAGGACTGTGAGTAGCAGTGAGGACCGGAAAGCAGGGTAGGGCAGTTCAGGAGACCTGCAGCCCAGGACTGTGAGTAGCAGTGAGGACCGGAAAGCAGGGTAGGGCAGTTCAGGAGACCTGCAGCCCAGGACTGTGCATCTGAGAAAAGCTAGGAATTCCAACACAGATGGGTCAGGGGAATAATTTTCCCTTGAGAACGCCAAGGACCTTTCTTTCTTCTCCAATTCCGACCTGAGAATTCAGCTCCAGAAAGGTTAAGGGAGCAGCACGAGGACAGCGCAGTGCTGGGGCGAATCATGAGTGGATGACTTCTTCACGGTCTCTGCTGGTAGTGAACAGTCTCCAGGTATTAAAGTCTGTCCAAGGGGTTGAGGGTGTGGCTCACTACTAGAGTTTACCTACCAGGCCCTGGGTTTGAACCCTAACACCGCAACAACAGCAAAGAAAAAAAAAATGTCCAGGAGCTTCCCCGTATCATGCCTGCCCTGGTTCATCCCGCATGCAGCTGTGGGATCAGAGTGACGTGGCATAGCCAGTGCTGCCCTCACAAAGCCAGAAGTCCTTAACTCCATTTGTCTTTCCTCTCTGACATCCACCCCTTGGTGATCAGTCTAGCCTATTTCAGCGTTGAAGTGGTAAGTACCAACTTTAAGGTTGATTCTACTCCATCCTGACCCAAACACTGGGCCTTCCTGGGCTTGCACAGGATTCCTACACACCCACACTGCTAACAGTATGCTCCTCTTTCCTGAGCTTTAGTACTCACACAGGATATGCTGGGCGTCCAGGCCAGATTGTTGAATGCCTGCTTCTTTAAGGGAGGGGTTTTCTTCCTTTCAGTTTCAAGGAGCTCCTGGTTTAGTAAAAGGCTGGAATAAGGCAGTGGACACTGGATGTCCAGCCCAAGCGGGGTGACCATAGGCAAGTCAGTTCTCTCCTGTGGAACATGCTACCCTCATCTCTAACAGGAGGGGGCTGGTAAGCATAAACAGCAAGATTCTTCCAAGCTCAAGTGTTCTGTGCTTCTAAGCCACAGAGTGGCTTTCATGCACAAATCCTGGAGTCAAACAGACCTCCATTCAGATTCTGATTTTACCCCTCTGTGGTGACTTTAAGCAGGATATTCAGCCTTTTCTGATCCTCATTTTTCTTAAATACAGAGTGGGATAATAATGGCCTCTACCTGTGAGTTTCATGCAGGGGATAAATAAAATTTTGTTATATAAAATGATGACCACACATACAGCCTCAGGTGCTCAGTAAATGTAAACTTTTAGTATTAACATATGAATATGTCCCGTTTGTACCCAAACCGGCTGCTCCAAGTTTCAGCGGTTTGGCTCTCAGCTGATGTCTTTCCAGCCTGGGGTTTCCAGGTCCTTGAGAGGCGGAGCTCTGGACCAGGTTTGGCTGCTCAGCTCCCACTTCTTAGTGAAAATCACTATTTCTGCCTCCCTGCTAGTGAAGGAGAGGTCAGAACATGAGCTCTCTCAAGTTGCAAAGGTTCTTTCAGTGTCCCCTTAATTCCTTCTCAAAGTTTAGGCCCCTGCTTTGGATGTCTCCTCAAATGACCTGTCTGGATCATGTGACAAATTACAACTTATCATAACTTGTATTTCTTCTCTTTATCAAGCTACAGTCTTGTGTCCATCTCTTCTTCTAGAGTGCAACCTTCATGTTTCTGTCTTGTCCACATTTATATCCCCAGTACATAGAACTGGGCTAGCCATGGAGTCCATGGTCAATAAATACTTGTTGGATCAATAAATTAATGTTACGTCCGGAGGTGGACTGTGACCTGGTGTCCTGCTAGAAAATATAATTCCCGGCGATCGTAAACCCAGCTACAGTAAAGAATTAAAGAAACCAAGTTTAAATTAAGAGAAGACAATTTATTTAGAGGACAATTTACTTAAAAGTGGTGAAAAAGGGAGAACAGGAGACGATAGATAGCTACTCGACGAGTAGGGAGCATTCGAAAGTGAAATACTCGTGGGCCCTTTGTTGTCCCCTTTTATTGAGGTTTTTCCCCTTGGGTCGGCCCTTTGGAATTTGGTTGGCTCCTGGGCTTATTAGTTATCTCTACCTGGATTTCTCATAGCTATGTGACTTTTCTTTGAAATTACAGGTGAGTGGCTTAGGGCTAGGTAATGCAGAGATTTAAGAATCAAAAGGGGGAGTTTTCTTTATGCTAATCAGATTACCTGGGGACCTTCCCGGAATCAGTCTCTTTGCCTTTGTCTCTCTGACTGTTGGAATCTGGCTGCCTTTTTGTTTCTAACTATTTGATTATAGCTGTCAAGCTTTCTGAATCTAATGAGCCCTTTACCCTATCTTTTCCCTACCTATGGGGACCCCTGTCCCTACATTAATGAATCAGTGGATAATATGTGACACTGTTACTTATGAAGCACTTTCATAACTGGGTCGTCCTTTCGAGGCCACAAAATCTTTGTAAGGATACAGACATTGATCAGCTAGAGCCTGGCCATAGTTATCCAGATGTCATAGCTGCCTTACTGGGAATCTCAGAGTTGTGACAATGGGGAAGAGCCCTTGCCCCAGGCAAGACGAGTGGGTGGGAGGGAGTGTATCAGTAAGGGAAGAGTTCTTGCACAGAGGCTTGTTAGTGGAACTTTCAAATGTGATTCGAAGTTACCCAGGCTGGGTTTGAGATGGAAAACACAATGACATTCAAGGATGAGAGGGCAAAGTTTAATTTTAAAAAAATGAAACTAATAAGGAGATTAAGAGAAGCATGGATAATAATAGCATGTTGTCTGTTTCAGCAAGAGGATGATCATTCTGACAAAGGAGATCAGGGAAGAAGAAAAGGTGGTATTAGGATCCAAACGTTTGGTCAGATGAGAATGAGAATGTTAGGTTTACGCGGCGGGAGGGGGAAGGGAAAAGGCTGACGACGCTCGCCGTGGGAGAAAGCTTTATTAAGGTGTTACAGCTCCCCCTCCTCACTCGAGTGAGAGTGGCCTTTTATCCCTTAGCCGCCCCCTCCCTTTCCTGACGTTGGAGGCTTGAAAGTGTGCATTTAGGATTGGTCCTTTCTGCACGGGGTGATTGGGTGGTGGGTAACGCCCCTAGGTAAATTGGCGCCACGGACCTAATTGAGGGCTCTAAGTCGGGGGAAGGGGTCATTGTTTCGGCGGGAGATTCTGGCATAGAGACGGGGGAAGGGGCTTTGTGAGAAACCAGCAATGGCCATTTTGGCATCTGGGGAGGGTCATCCTAAATGAGAAATGTTCAGCATTGTTCACCACTGTGACCAATATTGAATCAATGGAGATGATCTGGGCTTTGCTTGGACAGAGATTGAGCGGAGGGATGGCAGCAAGTGGTGCTTGGGTCTCTGAAACCAGATGGTACCCAGGGTGAAGCCCTGGCCTGGGGCTGTCACTGATAGGTGCTCAGCCCTGCTGTCCAGGTCCCACAGCTACCTGTGGCTCCAGACACTGGCACTATAGTCACTTTGCTCCAAGCTGAGGCCTCTGAGTCTTTCTCCTGAGGTGTGAAACAGAGCTGGGAGTCTGATGGCAGCTAAAATAGAAAGAAAGGCAAATCCAAAGGCCATCAGATAGGTCTTGCTAAAGTGAATGGGCAGGGACTGGGTTGCCAAGCAGAGAGTTTAAGCCCTGCCAAACACAAGAGAAACAATTACAACAGCAGCATCTGTGCCTAATAAAACCACTTTTGGGGATTGGGTTCGGTAGTAGCCTGCTAAAATGTGATCTCTGCTAAGCATGGGAGGCTACCATGAGAGAAAGGGTCAGCTGTCATGTGACTCTTCATTTGTTACCTACCTACCTGCGAGCCCCCCGCCCCCGACCTGGATCTGTCAGCCTGGTCGGTGGGTCAGGAGGGGACTCAGGGCACCATATGTGGGCAGGACCTAAGACACCCTGGAGAGACACTCATTACTTGCCCCAGAAGTTTGAGATGAAGCTTTCAGGTCAGGGATCTGATGAGCAGAAACTGCAGTGATTCATGGTGATTTAGAAGTAAAATGGGAAGCCAGGAAAGCAGATTTTCCACAGAGCCTGATTGAGCACAATCAGCTACAGTGGAGAGGGCAGCTGCTGGCTCCTCCTGGAGCTCTTCTACGACTAGTGAGGAGGAGCTTGGTCTTTGCAACAAGAACCGAGACATTTACTGCAAGGGCAGAAATCCCCCCAAGCCTATGCTGGGAATAAATAATTCTGTTTTCCCATAAATGAGACTGTGAGTGTAGGGAGAAAGTCACCGACATTTTCCACAGGCCCCTGGATGATGTGCTTGTTGGTTCACCTTGCAAACGTTCTTAGTGTATTTCATTGTTCTTCTGATATGGTCCTGTGTTGCCTGCTGTTTATCAATCTGTATCCTAATATGGTATCTGATTTAAGCAAAGAAGGTCCTTATCATTAAACTCTCACAAACTACACCTAAGAGAGGAAATGCCTGTGGGTCACCAGGGAGATTCCTGGGCTTCATCCCAGAAAATTCATCAGACTATTTGGAAGGTGTCCCCCAAAATCAACATTTTAAAATAAATATCCTAAGTGATAATGAAAGTTCCTAAAGTTTGAGACGCATTGGTGTAAAATAGTGAAAATGCCTTTTCAAGGTAGCACATGCTTGCTGAGTGAAAACAGCCCCAGTGACATTTAATGAACAAAAGAGTAAACGGTCTAGAATTGAGAACAAGAAACAGCTGATCAATCATCCGGTCATTCTGTATATACATTTATGACTTCTGGGCCTGAGAGCCCCTGGAGAGTCTATGAAACAGTTCACAGCACAGTTTGAAGGAAGGATGATTTATCACATAGGGTGAGAGGCTCCCAAAGGGGGACAAAGCCCCAGCAGGGAAATAGCCGGGTGGGTGGGACCAGGGGAGGGAGCAGTGGCCACCTTCTCCCTCTCAGCAAGGAGAGGAGCAAAGGGATGGGCCACTCTCTCTCCTTTCCCCTTCTGCAGGCCTCCTGCTCCAAATGCCACTTCTCAGGCTCCTATCCTCAGCATGCACAATGCAAAATCCTAATTTGGGCTAATAAATATCTTTTAAAAGGTAAATCACCCAAAGGGAAAGGAGAACTACCTCATAGTTGTGTTTTTAATGTAAAATGGTTGGCTGACACTGCCTCACTTCTGAGCCTACCAACTGAGTAGAGAGGAGGGCTGGGAGCAGGAGCTTTGAGAAGGGGGCAGGCTGGGGAGCTAGTGGGGTTCCTGGGAGAGTCAGGGAGGGGGCCAGTGGCTGGGAGTGCAACACAAGCAACCTCTGCTGACTTTGACCTTTCCTTCTAATTATCCCAGAGATCAGCTAGGCTGATTTTGTCCCTGCTCCAGCATTAATTCCAGCCCCAGCCTGCAAGGAAAACTGCCCTGACCCCTGGGGCCATGGTCTCTTACATGCTAAACACGGTCACTTTGCTGTCATAATGGCCTACCTCTCTGCAGCATTTGCACTGTGGCTGCTCCTGGAAATCCTCACCTCCCTTGCTCTTCGGCTTCACTCCTCTCCTGGCTCTCTCTAATCTCAGAAGATGGCTTGTTTCCTCTTCCTTGTTTCTGTTGGATGCTCTTACCCACTTCTGGGCACATCACTCATGAATGAATGAATGAAATAAATCATTTATGGATTTATTTATTCAGCAAGTGCCAGGCACTGTGTAACTCTCAAATCAAAATTTCCAGCCCAATTTCTTTTTATTTCCAGATCATATATCAAATTGCCTTCAGAAATTCACATATGCATGAAATATATCATTTATAGTTCCATAATTATTTGTAACATAATAAAAGTAATTGTCCTAGGCTGTATGTTTTCAGATAGGGATTTGTTAGCAATTAATTTATTAAGAGCATGCTTTCCAGGAAAAACTAGTAGGGGAACAAGAGAAACAGAGTGGCAAGGGGAAGGACCAAGCAAATCTAACTGTAGCCTCCCTGGGGCCCGGGCAGTTTCCGAACATTCCCCACACCCCAGAGTCACTCTGCTTTGAGGGAAGGGCGCTGGGCTGCAGCATACCTGTGTCGGAGAGAGAGGCACTGGCCAGCCTCGGGGTAGGGTCATCACTGCCCAGTTTTCTGGTCTCCAGGCAGGTCTCCAGAGAGTATGATAGATGTGAGCTGATGCTTGCAACACATATGGAGCTGGAGAATGGGCACAGTGGTTGACAAAAGGGCCCTGGGTGCTGTTAGTGGCCCTCCTAAGACCCTGATATTGATCACTGTTTTGTGAGTGTTGCAGCCCAGAGAGGTTAAAAGTAACTTGCCCCAGGGCCACAGTACCTAACTGGTGGATCTGGGATTCAGACTTATCTAGTTTGTATACCTTTAACTACCTACCTCTGTTTCTTCAGTGTATTGAGTACTTCCAGGCATCAGGCACTGGATGACACTGGGATCCAGCAGTGAAAATCTCTGCCCTTGGAAATTACTTTCCAGTGCAGGAAGATGGACAGCAAAGAAATATATTATCCAGATGGTTGTAAGTGCTAAGGAGAAAAGTAAATCAGGGAATGGGGCAAGGAATGCGCTGTCAGTAGCTGTGCTTTTCAATAAGGACTCAGAGGAGGTGGCTTCTCTACTCCTGCTCCCACCATTCCTTTGGGATGACTCCAGTCTACGTCTGCATATCTGGAGGGTGATCTTCCCAAGCCACTGACCATGCTCCATCCATGAATGCTATACCCTTCCACGGTACCTCATGACGTGCAGGATAATGAAACTCTCCTGCCTCGACATATGAGTGCATTCTGATCTAAGCCTGCTTCCCCTCTAGCGTCTTCTCTGCTAAGGCCTGATTCTAATGTTGCAGAACCAGGGGCAAGAGAGCAAATGGAAGCCCACATACCCATTCTCTGAATATTTAAAAATAATACAGTAAGCTAACAAACTCTGAAATAAAATGTGTTTTGTGCTACCGTGGCAAATACATCTTTATAGCAACCTCAGAGTGCACCTTCAAATTTAGATTTCTTGAAGTCTTCTGAGTCTCGTGTCAAAACATGGAAACACAGAGAGACCAGCCCCTCGCCTGTGCTCTCACCTTCCTTCTCCATCACTCTCCAGCTCTGTCCTGCATAGCAGAGTGCATGCATGTGGATACCTTAGCTTGCATACCCCTCTTCTAGCCAGATCCTTGCAAATAGCAGACTGCTGCCACCCATAGACCTGAGGATACTCATTCTGATGGTGTTACTTGCCCTGCAGGATTGGACCCTGGAAAGAGGTACCCATGAACCCAAGAAATAGGCTAAGAGCCCTTTGGGCAAAAAGTCTTAGGATTTCAAATCCTAGGAGGCTGGTCTACAAGGAGGAGAGGGAGTGTGCGTGCGTGCGTGCGTGCATGCGTGTGTGTGTGCGTGTAGCATGGCCTCCATATGGGTAAGTCTCCTTGGCCCCTGGCGGTGTATGTGCAAGAGGTGAGGCAGAGCCCAGAAGGGGCTCCCAAAGGCACTCAGAACATCACTCTCACCACTGTCTGCCTACTTACATATGTACTTGAACCAGAATGAAATACTTGAACTTTATCAATACTCCATGTTGTTCTGCTTCTTGGTTTTATGATTTTGCACTGACTAAAGACTAGAGGTCATCCACTGGGACTCCAGACCTAGTTTCCTTCATCCTTTGTTTACTCCCTAAGCCCCTCATTGCTGACCCCCAACTCCCGCCCCCAAACACATCACCACCCACACATAGTGTCAGTGTTGTGGATGCAACATGATATAGGGCCCTGTACCTTCAGAATCCAGAGTCCTAGTTTCAAATATTGCTTTTTCTTAGCTCACTTGCTAATCATATGACCTTAGGTAAAGGCTGAGTTTCAATTTCATCTCCTCTTACACTGAGATAACTTAGTTTGTGAGGTTACTGTGAGTATAAAAATGAAATAATCAAATAATGTATAGCAAGTGCCACTCACAGTCCCTGGCAAAGAATAAGTGTGTGGCAAGAAGTTCCTTCCCCTCCCCCTAGCTATGCCCTTTTTTTGACACCAGATGCACCAAGCACCTTGGGAGATTAGTTGTTTTCACAGAAAGATGCCAATTAGACTAGTCCCCAGCATTCAGCCCTTGGGCCTCTTCCTCTTTCCTGAAGAATATTAGTACCTGATTTCTACTTTCAGTTGTCAGAAATTGTTAGTTAATAGTGTGTAACCTGCTGCTGAGCCCCACATTTAGACAGTGGGGTAGTCAACTTCCAGGCTTGGTAACAGCACTGTTTGTTGTTAAGGACAAGTTTCTTGTGTCAGCATAATTATGACAACAGGGATAGAGCCTGAGGAACAGGAAGAATGAGTAAGACCGTTATCTCTAAGGAATGCAAGACCCACGGTTACTTTGCAGTGCCTGTTGTAGTGGGCATGCAGAAATTAGAGTCAAGCTAAACAACACTACGTTTGGTGGGAAAAGCCATTGACTATCACTAAAAAAACGGGTAAATAAACCAATTCACAGAAGCAATATTTACAAATCAGTAACCAATAGCTGGTAAACAAAAGAAGACAAATTTAAATGAAATGCAGTTATTTTTCATAGAAATAGGCGAAGAATTAAAAAACTCAGTCACCAGTGCTGGTGAGGTGTCTTAGTTGCTTTTCTCATCACTGAGACACCTGCAACTTGAAGGAAGAGGGGTTTATTTTGGCTCGCATTTGCAGTCCGTGGTCAGCTGTCTCCCAAGCATAGCAGAAGGGTCTGGTAGAGGAAAGCTGCTCATGTCATGGCAGTCAGGAAGGAGAGAGAGAGAGAGAGAGAGAGAGAGAGAGAGAGAGAGAGAGAGAGAGAGAGAGAGAGAGAGAGAGAGAGAGAAGGGATAAGATATAACCCTTCTAAGTCACCTCATCCCAATATTTACCTCCAAACAGGCCCCACCTCCCAATAGCACATTTAGCTGCCAAACTCATTATGTGTGAATCCACCCATGAGTGTCATACCTCCACGATCCAGTCACTACCCAAAAGCTCAGCCTCTAAATTTGTGAGACCGTTGAGGGTCATCCTAGATCTAAACCATAACATAAGGATACACTAAAGGGGCTACTTTCATATAATTGCTAACAGACATATAAGTTGATATATCTTTTTGTAAAGCAGTAATAACAATGATTAAGTTGTGGTATCCAGCCATGTCAACCTATAGCCCACTTTTTTTGAACGAAAAGGAATTATTATGGGCCACATACAAAATATATACTGTGTATAAGTAACACAATTTCCTTTATTTTTAATATATTTATTATAAGATTTAAAAATAGGAAATATTAGGCTGGAGGATGGACATGGCTGGAAGGGATGGGCTGTGTCTGAAATTTGACAGTTTCAGACATGACAAAAAATTGTACGTTACAGTGAAAAGTAGAACATTGTATAGTCCGAATACTATACACACAAAAAAGGTTGAGAAGAAATAGGCCAGAACATTATAAGCTCCTACCATTGGTATCTCTTATATAGATTTTTGAATACTTTAGTTTTGCTACAGTTATCAGGTATGCCTTATAATGGGAAAGAATTCTGTAATTTAAGCAAAAGTCTCATTGCTTTCAGAGACTTTATTTATGGGAGACCATGGCCACATGTGGATTTATTAAGTGACCGAGAAGAAGAGGTCTCTCCTTTCCTTTTGGGTGCAGGATTTGGGGAAAAGCAAAGACTTAGCCTTCCTCCCCTGCTAGAGTGAGTGCCTGCACCCTGGGAGTTTCCTGTCTAACTGGAAAGCCTAAGAAGCCACCATATGTGTGGAACACTTGCACAGACACAAAAATTTGACAATGGAAACTTGAAAATAAATTTTTGTCCTTTTTATGGTCTCAGTGCTCCAACTGTGGGCTTACCACTAGTGGTTGTGAGTGGTAGTGGGCACTTCTGAGGCTCACGTGATACACATGGCGGTTTAAACAAGTACTATGCCATGCTAGAAATAGGGAATTAGATGAAAGACCCCAAGGAAATATTGCATCAGTGTTTACATAAAAAACGTAAATTAACCAAAGTCTGCTGGAAGTTATAAAATAAATGGATAGGTTAAACAAACTAAAAATAAGAGGAAAGATCTGTAATACCAAAACAAAGACTTTCTTCCAAACTGAGACATTTTAACTATTTTGAACTTCATTGTTTTGTTTTTATTTTCAAGAGTTATAGTTAAGGCTTAAGTATTTAAATAAACTTTACTATCTATGTAGTATGTTATATAAGAACATTTTGTTTCACTTAGCCTATTTATTTCTTGGTTTTCAAGATGGTCAGTCATTTTGGCTGGCCTTGATTGAAGAGTTACTCCTCTTGCCCCCCAAATCCTGAACTGTGCATTTTCATGCTGGACTTTTAAAGTAGAAGAACATGAGATGGGGCCCTGTGTAAGTCCCATCTTTGCTATTGCTAAGTGGTCAGCATGATGTAGTGACCTGATTTTTAAAAGCTAACATACATTTGGAACTGTAAGAAATTAATTTAAATTCGGTGGTGGCAAGTACATGATATTAGTGCTTTGTGTGCCATCTGTAGTCACTTGGCTGAATTGGCCTAGAGCCCCTTATTGAAAAGGGGTGTCTGGCTCAGTTTAGATTCAGCAGTAATGTCTACCAGTGTCTGTCATAGGTGGGGTGCAGGGGAAAGCAGCAGTCTTGCAGAGAAATTTCCATCTTTGCTTTAAGCAGCATGGTCTCTGTCTTTAGAGAGTTTAAATTTGAATGGAAAAGACATGATTCATCTACAGAAGGGAAGAAGGAGACAAAAACTGTAAGATAAATCAAATGTAACAGTGGATACCCAAACAGTAAACCTCTCAAGTGCTGTTGACTTTAAGGAAGGCTGAGTTATTCGCTAAGTGCTGGAAGAAGGCAGAATGCCAGGACTGTTGGTCAGATCGAGTTAGTCTAGAGAGGTTTTCTGAGGCTGCACCTACCGGTATTGAGTCGGACCAGAAGGCAGTAGGAGACCTGGCATGAGCCTTCAAAGATGGTCCAGGTCAAAGGGAATTTGGGCTTCGTGGTCCATTTTGACAGTGTACTCTGAAGTCTCAGGTACCAAGACTGATCATGCCTGACCTCTGACCTCCCCACAGTGAGGACGTGTGCAAACGTGGCTTCACCGTCATCATCGACATGCGGGGCTCCAAGTGGGACCTCATCAAGCCCCTCCTCAAAACGCTGCAAGAAGCCTTTCCAGCTGAGATCCATGTGGCCCTCATCATCAAGCCAGACAACTTCTGGCAGAAACAGAAGACCAACTTTGGCAGCTCCAAATTCATCTTTGAGGTGAGCCAGATCTTTCTTCCACCTCCTTTCTCCTTCCCTCTGCCACCCACAGATTTCTCCCTTCCCCTTTTCCGCCTACCCTACCATATGCAAGATGTCCAGGGCTGAGATTTCAGGATTCTTTGGCCACCTGGTTCTTATTCCTCCAGTTAGAGTCTGGGTAGGAAGAAGTTCCAAAGGTCCCAAATGCACAGCATCATTAGATGATCTTATGTACTGGTGGTGGGAGTGTACATTGGGATAACTATTTCTGAGAGTAATGTGCAATTTGTGTCAAAAGCCTTTAAGAGTTTATGCCCACTGATGTAGTAATTCTTCTAAGAAAATAATCTTAACATAAAAACTGAAAACAAAAAGGTAAAACTCTAATTAAAATTATGAGCAAATATGTATACAAAAATCTTGACGTAATTTTTGTAAGAATGTATATATGTATATATACACAAACAAATGTGTAATAAAAATATATACATGAATATGTAGGTTCTATACTAACTACCCATTGATTTTAGCAATATTAATGCACAAAAAGTATGAAGTTATTGAGATCACATTTAGAAAATATCATAAAATGTTCAGAGTATATTGTTTTTTAAAAGCCAGATTATTAAAACAATATGGGCATTGTAATCTAGAATTTGTTTTTTAAGTGTATATATAGAGACCGAGAGACACATAAAAATGTTCACAGTGGTTCATTGAAAGTGGTTGGGAAAATGGGTGATTTTTATTTTCTTTGTTTTTTTAATTTTCTTTAAAGGATGATACATTGACTTTTATAGTCAGGGAAAACATGGTTTTTTTTTAAACGAAAATTTCCAGGGGGCATATGAATCCTTTAAGAATTTTTAATGACAACATATCAAATTAAATGAAAACTTTAAGTGTCTTTGTTCTAGCCAAATTTGAGCTGTTCTCTTTCTCAGAATTCTGGTCTTCATCTGTAAGGAGATGGAGAGAGTGCATGCACGAGTATGTGTGTGTGTGTGTACATGTATTAGTGCCCGTGTCATGCAAAGGCAGAGCAGCTTTTAACCTTTCAGTAGCTCTCTGTTCCATATTCTTGTGCCCCAAGGGCAAGAGTGCCAGTGTGTGGGGCTGTGGCCCCAGCTGGCTGCAATTCGAGCACAGAGACCTGACCACTTGACTAAGGAAGCTCTCATTCTCTGTAAATAACTCATGAAATTTGGCTTGTTATGAAAACAGCTAGCTATGGAATGCTAGCTTTCAATATTTTTGGTTGTACAGAGGTAGTGACAGCAAGTCTATAGATTTATAAGCTAGAGAGACTGAAAAGAATATTTCCAGTAAGGCTTGAAACTTTGGCTTCCGTGTAGCTCCTCTGCACATCCCATCTCCCTGCACCTTCTTCGCCTGAGTGGAGCAAGCTTGTCTCTGTCTCCTAAACTAGAGTATAGAATAGATAGCTGGGGCCTCCCCCTCAGGAGAGTGTTTATAAAGCACTGTCTTAAAAACAGCAAGTAGAATCCTAATGCAGACTGAGGCAACAGGGCGGTGTACAGGCTTGTTCAACCTCATGAAGTTTCATGAGTAACTGGTGAGTATATTCATGGGGGACTTGTAGAGGTATAAACTGAGCTGAATTTGAAAGGGAAAGTGTGCTAGAATAAGGCTTCTCAAAGGTTAATGAACACAGATACCCTGGGGATCTTGTAAATGCAGATTGTGACCCTGTAGGTGTGGGGTAGACTCTGCTAGTCTGCATTTCTGACAAGCTTGCCGGTTGGCTGATGGTGACTGGCCTAGTGGCCATGCTTTGAGTAGCCAGGATCCAGATTAGCAGGTTTGTATCTCTGGCTGCACATTACAATCAAATGAGAAACTGTTAAAACGATCCATACTCAAATTCTTGCCCCCAAATCACAGTTTCTGGGGGTGGATTGTTTGTTTCTTCCAGTTCTTCCTCCAGACCTTCTGACAAGCAGTGAAGTTTGAGAACTCTCTTCTGGAGCAGCTCTTTTCCCTCCATCAGCTCCTCTGTGTTTTAGGAGGGGGGAGATGGGAAAGGGAAGACAGGAGATGCTCGGCGAGTAGCAGGATAAAGACAAACTGCTTTTCCATGGCCCAGTAAGGATGTAGCGTTTGGGTCCTCATGGCAGATGCTGACGGGATGCAGCATTCCTATGTGCCTGGCATCCTATGCACTTTGCACATATTAACACGTTTAATTGCCAGCAAGCTCTATGAGAAAGGTAGTACAGATTGAGTATCCCTTATCTGAAATGCCTGAGATCAGAAGTGGTTCAGATTTCACAGGGTGGTTTTTTTGTTTTTTTTTTAATTTAGGGATATTTGCATAGACTTATGGATGAGCATCTCTAAACTGAAATCCAAAATGCTCCAAAATCCACTTCAGATTTCATATTTTTGGATTAGGGATGATCAGCCTGTTTCATCTCTGCTATAAAGAGGAGGCCACTGAAACTCTGAGATTTTAAAAGTGGTTTGCCCCAGGTTATGTTATTAATAAGTACAGGGCTGGGATAGATAGAGATGAGAAGTCAAAGCCTCAGAGGAAGAAGCAAAAGGTGTTTACTGATGAGCTGCATGATGGCCTACATGGTTATTTGCTGGAAATATTCTGCTTCTTAGAGGTAGATGTTTTTCACTCTGTTCTTCAAGAGCTTGTGGATGTCGAGCAGGAAATAAATATAGGCCCAGTCCCCTGTTGTTCAGCCCCAATTCTGCTCAGTTTAATCATAGAAGAGTTTCTGTAATGGGGCCCAGGCTGACTTCCTGTGAAATCCTCGTAGTCCACATATTGACCTACATTGCTTACTGCAACCATGGTAATGTCTTGGCCCATGGGCTGGGTCTACAGCTATAGCAAAGAGCCCCCAACCCAGGTGCTGGGTCAGTGTTTCTTCCAGCCTTTGTTTGTAGCATCTTAACCCTATTGTGGGGAGGAGGGAAGATAAGAGGAACAAGGACCCAAAGGCACTCTTTCCTTGGATGTGAATGTTGAAGCAGTTAGTGATCTGACTCCTGACCAGTGGGCTTCTTGTCTCCCATTCGACCTTTCCTAGGCAGGCTCTTGTCTTTCTTATGTGGACTTATCCTGTCCTTTCTCCTTGCCTTTCCCTCCACCTGCCTATTTCTGCCCTGGTCTCACCTCCCTTCACATCTCCTCATGTCACTGAGCCTCCCACTCTGTGTCTACCCCTCCCAGACGAGCATGGTGTCCGTGGAGGGCCTCACGAAGCTGGTGGATCCCTCTCAGCTCACAGAGGAGTTTGATGGCTCTCTGGACTACAACCACGAGGAATGGATTGAACTGCGGCTCTCCCTGGAGGAGTTCTTCAACAGTGCAGTGCACCTGCTCTCGCGCCTTGAGGACCTGCAGGAGATGCTGGCTCGGAAGGAGTTCCCTGTGGACGTGGAGGGCTCTCGGCGGCTTATTGATGAGCACACGCAGCTTAAGAAGAAGGTGCTGAAGGCCCCTGTGGAGGAGCTGGACCGGGAGGGGCAGCGGCTGCTGCAGTGCATCCGCTGCAGTGATGGCTTCTCAGGGCGCAACTGCATCCCGGGCAGTGCCGACTTCCAGAGCCTGGTGCCTAAGATCACCAGCCTCCTGGATAAGCTACACTCCACTCGGCAACACCTGCACCAGATGTGGCACGTGCGCAAGCTCAAGCTGGACCAGTGCTTCCAACTGCGGCTCTTTGAGCAGGATGCTGAGAAGGTAGGAAGGGAACCAGCTAAGCCCAGTCTGCAGGGATGTGGGGTCAAAGCTTTTTAGAGAAACTGATGGGGATTGGTAATCCAGTTCTACCACTGAATAATCACAGTAGAAGTTGTGTTAAAGACATTTTTTTAAAGTGCCTATTAGTTTTGCCTGGTGTAAGTTTTTTTCATTCTTATATTTGGCCATTGATCATAGAGTGTTCTTGAAGCTTGCCCTTATATAGTATTTATTATGTGCCAGGAACTGTTCTAAGCATTGTGTATAAATTAACTCATTTTAATCCTTTCAAAAGTCCTAAGAAGTAGTTAGGACTCCTATTTTCAAGATGAAAAAACTGAAGGGTTAACTGAGAGATTAATCAAACTAGGAAGTGAAGCCTGCTGCTGCAGAGTCTTTGCTCTCACCCACTGTTAGACACCGCCCCCTGCATGTGTGGTTCAAGTCTCCTAAGCGGCAAAAACAGCAATGCTGTTAGCAGCTGCTATCACGTTAATTAGTCCCATTGTTCTGCAATGTACTTTACTACTGATAAAGCACTTTTGTGTATGGAATCTTATTTAATCTGCACAATCCTTCAGTCCCTGAGAGACAGATGGTAGTGTCTGTATTGACACACGAGGAAACTGATGCTCTTTGATCTCAGGTCTGCAAATGGCAGAGCTGAGAAGTGAATCTAGTGTTTCGTTTTCAGGTCTAAAGCTTTCCTTGCCATGCCATCTTTTTTTTGGAGCACTTTGTCAACTAAGACACCATTTTCCCAGCAGTGAATTTCAAAGCTTTCCTCTTATCAGGAAAAGTAAGATAAGAGAAAGTGAAAAAGAAAAATGACATCTAGTTCCTTTTTGCTAAGGACACAAAAATATTTTCTCCAGATTCTCCTCAAGCAAAAGAAGAGAAAAAAGAGTTTAATATTATCATCCTTTAAGAAGATTAAAATGGACTCTCTCCTCTGTTTTCTGGATGTGACTTATATTTATATGCATAATACTGTTCCTGGACATACCATGTATTTCTCAGTAACCTGCAGATTTTACAAACAGCATCTGATGTAATGTTTTTGTGTCTTCCAAGAGTCCAAAATGAAAATACCTCTAGGTAAAGTATGATAAAAATCAAAGTATAAGCCTATTTATAGAATTACAATCCTGATTTCTGTATAATAAGAAGATAATCTATCAAAATGTTAATAGTTTTTATTTCTGGGGGCCAGACCTATGGTTGATTTTATTTCTCTGTGTAAGTGTTCTGTGTCTTCCAGTTTTTTATAATTCACTAGATAATCAATATACAGTATATAGCTTTTAAAAGAATACATATCTCCGCGTACAGCAGCAGCTTTGAAACTCACTTGCACGCTTTTGGAAGAGATGTGTAGAGGACTTTCCCTGACCTTCCTTGGGGCTCTTTTCCTCCTGGCCTGGCAGTCTGGTTCTGACCCTGTCTCTGTCTGTGTGGGAGGGGGTAGCTTGGGCTCTAGACTCTCAGCACTGCTCACCAAGTAATAGGAAGCCTGAACAAGAGCCAGCTATGAACCCAGAGGTAGATGCTTGGCTCCTGGGGCCACTATGGGAGGGTTTGGAGCACTCTTTGTACTTGAGACTTCTGCTCTAGGACTGGGAGTCTGCTTTTCAGCCTGCCATGAATGCCTCTTTCAATAAGCCAGAGATAGGAAGAGGCAGGAGACTTATGTCTGCCTGGGCATGTTTTAGAATTTGGGGCCCTTCAGAGTATCCCTGAAGCTCAACAATACGGGAAACCTGCAGAGGACACAGGTAACATGTATCTCAAAACCAAATCAAACAGTGTACTGTCCTCAGGAACCCTCAGCTGGGGAAGGCTGCCTTTCTAGAGCCAGGCAAGTTCCATTCAACTTGTCAGTAATTGCTGCCACTCATACAAGGAGTGATTGAAAAATACAGTGGACATTTAAATTTTTAAAATGTATTACAGTAAAAGATGCATTGCTGTTAATTCCCCTTAAGACATTCCTTCTTGCTTCACTCTTCACCCACCATCCTCACCACTTCCTGAAGCAGTTCAGGAAGTCCTTTGTTGCAAGTGTCTTTATGAGGTGTGATAAAATATATGGCAAATACTGCTGCCGAGTGCCATATAATGGAAAGGCAGGCTTGTAAAAACATTATAGCGTGTCCTTATCCAGTTTATTTACTAGATGTAGCACCATCCAACTTCTGACTCTTCCTCAAAGTCAAAATGACCATGAAAAGTAAATGTTTTGACGCAGTGCCCCAACATCAGGGCATCCAGGACAGCACAATGAAAAACATGTAAAAGGACTTCTAGAAGTGCTTTAGAAAGTGGCAAGAATGATGGGATAAGTGTGTTTGAAGCACGGGAGAGTATTTCAAGGGGGATTAATGCCAATGTGTCTTACACTGTAATAATTTTTTTTAAATTTAAACACACCATATTTTTTTTATCATACCTTGTATATCTTGTCAATTCATGGTCACAAGAATCACAGTCTATTCTCATTCCTATTTTACAGTTGAAGAACAGAAGGTCAGAGAGGTGAAGTGGAGTGCCCAAGATTGCACTGCTAGTTAGACAGAGTCAGTATTTTATTTTATTTTTTTCTTTTCTTTTTTAATTTTTATTTTAAACCAAGAACATGTATTGATACATTTTATATACAATGGTCACATTCATCACATTTATTTTGTACCTGTACATAATGCATCTTGGTTCTCCCCTCTCTTCCCTACCCCTCCCATCTGTTCCCTCCCTCCCTATTTACAGCAGGTTTATTCATAATTTTCCATATTTTCCCTTTCCCTTTTCTTTCCTTTGTTGCCTTTCTGTTTTTCCCCCCAGAGTCAGTATTTTAGCCTCTCTCCAAAGCCCACCCAGACTCTTACCCAGTAATCCTACTATCCCTCTTCTCCCAGGACCTGTCCCATGTCACCAGTAAATACTACCTGTTGAACCCTAGTTCCCCTGGCCATGCCCTGATGAGCCTAGACGAATTTCAGATTCTACCTTCTAATGCTTACTCTTCAGCAGGGGTTCTTAATCTTTTGAGCTATGGACCTCTTTGATCTAGTACGCCTAAGGACTCCTTCTCAGAATAAATTTGTAAATGTACCAAAAAAAAAATATATATATATATATATATAGGCTTGTAAAGCAATTACTGAAATAATGTTAGTTATTAAAGCAAAAAGTAACAATGATATATATACTTCTTTATTAACAAATTAAGTAATATTGTCTACTTGAAGTCCAATAACTACCATAATTTTTGAAAGAGTGAGAAACATAAGTGATATTTCAGGAAATAATACTGATGTGTGTATTTGTCAGTTTCCCATTGCTGGGACAAAATACCCAACACTTGCAAATTAAAGTAGGAAAGCACAAAGGGCTGACAGTTTCAGAAGTTTAGTCCAGGGCTTGCTGACTCCAAAGCAGGGACATTTTGGTGAAGGGTGGATAGATCAAAGCTGCTTGCTTCATGGCAGTGGGGAAGCAGAGCACAGGAGAAGGGCGCCATATTTGAAGGGGCTGGAGATCAAATATAGTACTGAAGATCATGCTGCGATGATCCACCCAGACACACCCAGAAGGATGCTTTACTAACCCCCTGGGCTGCTCTTAAGCCAATTAAATTGACAATCCAGCTTAATTGTCATAATGTGATATGGAAATGTGTATGTTTCTATTGGTGCCAAAGGCACCCGCATAGCCAACACTGCTGTAGTTTGATGCCGGTGGCATAATGGAAAGGAATGTTATATTTCAGCTACAGGTTAGTAAAAACAAAGGCATTTTTCTCATCTAAATTCCTGATTCCTGAATTCTGTCATGGACCCTAAATTTAGAATCCTTGTTCTGTGGTATATGTGTGCTTGTGTGCATATGTGTGCAAATGTGTGTGTGTGTGTGTGTTGCACGGGGGAGAGAAAGATGAAAACAAAGAAGAACCACTAAGAAAGATGATGGGAAGGGGGCAGCCCAGGAATATTTTGGCAATGAGTCAGTGGTAAAAGTGCTGCTCAAACTTGACTCAGCCGCCACAGAAAATGTGCTGGGTGTTGGGTTGGGGAGAAAAACAGTCCTTCTGAGTTGCTTCCAGATTCATTTAAAATATCTGTGTGGAACTAAGTACCTCAGGCTTTGACTTATTTGGTGTTTTTGGAAGGGGGTCAGCAGGGTGACGGTTTGGGGTAAGGGTTGTGTGTGCAGACCCACATCTAAACAAGGGTATAAGGAAATAGTTACTGTGTGAGCCACATCTCAGCCTCCTGGTTGGGAGGCTTGCTGGCTGGTCAGTGAGGCCTCTGACTCCAGATCTGGGGAGTTCTTGGCAGTCAGGGGAATCTAGTGGCTGCTCAACTTTTATTTTTGTAACAGGGCTGGGTATAGAGTCTCCTCTCTGGCTCTGTGAGGTGACAACTTGTCCCCCAAGGCTTGTGTGATAAGCTGGTACTTCCCATTTACCAGCCAGCCTTGGGGAAGGAAGCCATCTCTCTCCTCACCATCTCTGATCCCTGTGATGCCTCCCTTCATTCTCTGTCTTACTGCTGGTGGAGGGGGAGTTACATAGTAAACATCTAGGGAGGAAAGACTCTGTTCTACTCATACATCATAAAGCAGGCTACGTACTTGTTTAATAATGAATATTGAGTAACTGTCATGAGCCCAAACAAGGATAAAGACATCTAGGCCAAAGTTTCTGACCTGGAATATCTCACCATCTATTAAAGGAGGTGGACACATAAATGCTGATTTATGTATTTATTTAAAACAGATTTATTGAAGTATATTTGATTCTTAATACACTGTACATATTTAAGGTATACAATCTGATGAGTTTAGACATGTACACTTACCCCTGGAACTATCACCATAACCAAAGTAATATGCATATCCACACCACTAAATGCTTCCTCTTTTCCCTTTGCATAAACTCTCATTTATCAAATGTCTGTTGTACGCCTTGTACTGCCCCAGGCACAACCCCTGTGTTTGGGAGTTCTCCAATAAGAATAATCATCATAGCTGAGGAGTGGCAGGAAAGTCTTATTGAGCAATATAAGGGAACTCTGGGTGATACAGAGAACATCAAGTAACACATGATATTTGAAGATGAACCACTATTGGATCGGCCCAGTGCCCTCTGGTCTATAACTAATGGGCTTGTCCTCCACTATGTTCACGGAACACAAGTTGGGCCACTCCTCACTGGTCTGTCTAGATTATGGCTCTTGTGAAGCTTTCTTTCACAGCTACCTCTGTCCCCAGCTGCAGTGGCCTCCAAGTACAAAAGTGTCTGCCCTCCCCCATTACCAAGAGTAGGGATAGTTCTCTTCTCCACTGAGGGGCTGTGGGTGGTATTTAATATTATTAAGTAGACTCACAGTAGATACTGTAGATGTGCCTTCAGAAAAGGGTAGGGTGGGTTCTGCTTAGTGGAGGATCCTCTCCTCTACTACACTCTTCTTCGTGGTGCCTAGGGTGCCAGAAGCCCAAAAGTCTCTATCCCATACACTGAAGGAATCTCAGCCTTCTTATCTGGTGACAGCCATTGTGACCCCATGGTGCCTGTCTATATGTTGATGCCAATAAGAAGCATCAGAAAATACTGACACTGCCTCGCTATCTGCCTTCTGATCTGGAGAAGGCCCTCTATCTTCCAGTCTTTGTAAGGAAGGAGCTATGCTTAGAGGAGCCTTGGGGCATCACTAGACCCAACTGGGAAACCTTTGTTTACTTCCCTTCTGAGTAAAGGAGGCTATCCTGATGTCTACCCAGGGCCCAATTTTTAGTCTTGCCCAAAGCTTTCCTGGGGAAAAAAAAAAAAAAAAAAAAAGGAGGATATTTCCATTTCCTGCAGGGAGAGCCCCCTAAACAGTAAACAAAGCTACCTGTTTGGGCTTCTAGTATTAGAATCAGATTTTTTTTTTATTGGTTTATGCAGCACACTGTGTTTGTTTCATATGTAAACACATACTTGGGAAATGCCCAAGACAACATCTTTATCACCGCCCCTGAGAGAATATTTTGGTGGCCACCTCCTCCACAGCCAAAGTGTCTAGCCCAGATGAGAATCTTATACTTTTTGGTGCTCAGAGGAGGCTGTGGCCTTGGTGGCTGCCTGTGCCTATTCTTTCACACCAGCTCTGAAAAAGTCTCCCTTGGAAAACCTACTCTTTAAATATCTTCCGGCATATGCATCCTTGCATGGTAAAAGTCAATTCATATTCATGTGCCGTGTCCATGTGACAGTGGAGATAAGGTGAGTGAGTGGACTTAGGATTTGTCCTGCAGTGCCATCTGTCAGTTGTGAGACCTGAGTCACATCTTTAACCTCTGATCCCCAATTTTGTTACCAACTGTTATGGTTTATATCTTGATGTCCCCCAAGAACCTCATAAGCTCAGAGGTGGGGCTTTTGGGGTGATTGGATTATGGTGGCTGATAGTTGGCTTGCTGGTAGGAAGTGGGGTCTGGTTAGAAGAGGTGGGTCACTGGGCAGGGGGCATGACCTGGAAGGGTTTATTTCCCTCCCCAGCTGCTCCCTTCATCTTTCTCTCTGCTTTCCATCTGTGAGCATCTCTCCTGCACTGTGCCCCTCTGCCACGCTGTCCTGCCTTGGAGCCAGCTGATAATAGACTGTAAACATGAACCAAAATAAAGCTTTCCTCCTTTTAGTTGTAGGTGGTGGGTATTGTGTCTCAGTGACAAGAAAAGTGACCAAGACACCAAGAAAGTAAAAAGAATTGGAGTGGCTCAGTGTCTTTTGATTTGTTTCCATATTGCACTGTTCACTCACACAATACTCTTTCTTCATGAAAATATCTTTCAGCAGGTGAAATGGGATGACTATGGTCGCAGTAGTAGTAGCTGTGATGGTGTGGTAGAGGTGGTGATGATGAGATAAACTTTTGGGGAGACCTAGCAGAATCTTCAAACTGATAAAGTCACTAACCCAATTCCTGATTCTTCCTTGTTATGATTTATGTCCAGATATCCTCCAAGAGCCTCATGTGCTCATAGACAGGATTTTGAAAGGTGACTAGGTTATGGGGCTTATAGCTAACTTGTTGTGAGGAGAGGGCATCTGGTCAGAAGAGTCAGGTCACTGTGGGTGTGACCTGGAAGGGTATATTTCCTTCCTGGGCTCCTTCCTAGACCTCGCTCTGCTTCCTGGATGCCAGGAGGTGAGCAGCTTTCCTCCACCCATGCCGTTCTGCCCTGCAGCCAGCTGATTATAGACTAAAACCTGTACAAACTGTGAGCCAAAAAAACCTTTCCTCCTTTAAATTGTGGGCATTGGGGTATTTTGTCCCAGCAATGAGGAAAGTTACTAAGGCACTCCTCCTTTGAGACTTGCTGCACTGAATAATTATCTAAGCCCTTTGATAGCTCAACATCTAAAATATTTTTCATTTTGTTACTCTTCATTTTCCTCTACATATCTACAATAGATTTTTTCAGTATCGTGACTGTACCTTAGGAGATTATAAAAAGTAAGGAACTTTTCTCAGCAAATAAAACCATAACCTCAGGTACTTGTTCTGTATTAAAAAATAACCCAAGCAGGGCTGGGGATTTGGCTCAGTGGTTAAAGTACTTACCTTGCAAGTACAAGGCCCTGAGTTCGATCCCCAGCACCAAAAAAAAAAAAAATAACCCAAGCTACTGCCCAGGGTCATTAAGAGAATGAACTGGGGCGTTGGATATTGAGGTAGCAGGCATGGTTCCCGGCCAGCAAAGCCGTCCTCTCCCCACCTTTTCTTTTCCTTGTGCTCTTCCAGTCCCGGTTCACTCTCAGTCACAGGTGACTGCTGAGACCATGCTGTCTTCCACATGAAGTCAGCCCAAATCATTTTCAGTTGTCCCTAGTGGAGCAAGGTTAAGAATTGATTTTTGAGAGAAGTTGGAAATTTTTATGTAGATTCTTGGGGGCCCTAAGGTCACCAGGCTGTAGTGCACCTGGACAAGGAACAGGAGAAGAGCACTAGGGCACACTGGCGTCCTACCTGATGGGTCAGACAGTGTGTGTACATTGCAGGGCAGGTAACCTCTACAGAGAAGGCTCTCTGGAAGGTTCTCCTGTCCTTGACACAGCCACAGGGATTCTTCCTTGTGTCCCAGAGGAGGTGGTCATCTCTTCCCACGCACCTCCTGTATCAGAGACTTGTCACATGCTTTGCATTATACTTACGAGCATATTTGTCTAGTTCTTTTGCAAACATGGAGCCAGAAATACTTCCTGTAATCCATCTAAGGCATACATGTATGGTTTTTGGGTTCTCGAAGTCTGTGCAAACACAATAATGTTACTTTCATGTAATAAGTATGGGGTACTACTGGGTAAAGGATCTCATACTAGTTGGCAGGCCACTGTGCTAAGGGCGATATGCTTTTGAAGTGTGTATGTCCTGTTAGCCACGTTAGCATTTTAGGACATGCCCAGGATGCCTAGTCACTACTGTTTCCTGCCTCTCTCTCCAAGGTATAAACAGTTCTGATAATTCCCAGAGCCCAAAACAGGACCCAGAGTCTCATTTTGCCCAGAGTGACCAGAACCAGTGGGGCCAGTTGTCAAGAAATGTCACTGCCTCTCCTTCCACACTGGATGCTGGCCTGCTGTCTCTTCCCCAAACCTCTAGCCTCCACACCCCATAGCCATCAGTGAGCATGACTCCAGAGTCATTTGTCAAAGTGAAGTGCCTTTGTAGTCATTACAATACATAATATATTTTTGCATGTCAGTTTCCAAAGTGTTCTCATACCCATGACCTTAGAGTTTTCTGGTCCAGCCCTTCCTTTTACATAAAACTTTGACCCAGAGCAGAGGCCCACGCAGAGGCCCACCCAGAGCCATTTGGTCAGTGGTTCATCGCTTGGATCTCCCGTTTACCTTATGTAATAGGCCAGCTGGGCAAGGTTATGAGCATTATTTTGCAGATAGAAAAGCGGAGATTTGGTGAGGTTGAGAGGTTTGTCTGGGATAGTTAGGCAGGCAGTACCACCCGGTAGGCCTTTTGCCCTGAAGCTGGTGGTCTTCCTCCCTCTTCCCAGCACACACATGCGCACATGTGCATGACACACCAGAAACTCACACTCATACACATACACACTCATGCACAGCTTGTCTTTGGGAGATTCCTTGCCATGCAGGAGAGACAGCAGAATGTGCCAGAGACCTAGAGGTGCCTAAAGGGCCTGGGGGTAGAATGGAGGATAGAGGTCACCTCTATCCTCATTGTAATGACATGTGTCCTCACCTCTGCTGTGATGAAGGGCAAGCACTGGCGAGGCCTCCAGAGGGGCATGCCAAGTCTCCGTGTGATTCAGTTGCCTGAGCCTTTTGTGTTGGGAGGGAGGCTTCAAAGAGAGCTGCAACCTTCAGAGAGACCAGAAGGGCAGGGTCTTTATTGGGTGGTTTGTAATTTCCTGCTTTTTTGGCAAAAGGTTCCAGTGCCCTCTCGTTGCTGCCCCTCCTCCACTGCCTCAGTCACCAAACCCCTCCACCTCTTGTTGACTGAGCTCCGGGTAAGGAAGTATATCTGTACCCCGCCCCCCCCGACATAGAACACAATGTCCTGAATTATTTTCAGCCTGCCGGTCCTGGGAATCTCTACTTACTTTTGCTCATTTCCTCCCCTTGAACATTAGAAACGTTAGATTCCAAAAATAATCCAAGTCACAATGTTCTGCAGGCTGTATATGTGTGTTTTCCCCTAGAGCTGTTTTGCTCCCTCTTACATCCTTTCTCTCTTTCTGTTCTTCCCTTGCCTGCATTTCAGTCCCATTTGTGTCCTGTGATGAGCAGCCTGCCTGAGGAGTGTGGGTGTGGAGAACAGCAGAGAAGGAGGGGGAGGGAGGCTCTGGCCTGGGAGGCTTGGCTCCTTCCCACAATTTTCTCATGAGACTGGAGGGTGCTGAGACCTGAACTGTGTGCGAAGAGCCTCCCTGTGCAGCCTCTGTTTGTGAGTGGACCATAGTAAACGAAGTCTGATCAGAGGTGTGTGTGTCTGTGTGTGTGTGAGAGAGCAGTAACTGAGAAGTGTTCATTGATTGACCCATTTGTAAACAGACACTGAGCATCTCCTATGTGGTAGGATCTCTGATAGGCACTGGTGACTATGTCTGTCTACTCTTAGTGCAGGTGTTGAATGATGGATAGGGTAGGGTAGTATCGGGACACTGATACAATTCATGATACTTTGCAAGAAAGAGATGGCTTAGAAATAGCAACCACTGCAGTGGGTAAGTTATCAAGGTCTCCTTTGCTTACTGGGCTGCAGATGCAGGTAGGGGGGCAGTGTGTATGGAAGGGAGAACAGGAGGTGGTCCAAGCAAAAACAAAGCAGTACAGTAAGAAAAACAAAAAGAAAATATATGTAATATATCTAATATGCCTGGAACCTGGTTAGGATTGCAGAGACAGACTGAGGTCCAGATGCATGGGAATGCTTACTTATGGGGCATAGGGAGGTAGGGCAGGGAGCCTCATCCGCAATAAGAATTCCAGAGCTGAGGGTTGCAACATGTGGCAGCAGAGCTGGGTGTCAGATTAGAGACCACGTGACTGGAGAAATTAGAAAGGGATCCTGACAAGGAGCCAGTCAGTGGGTATTGGCCATCGTGTCTGTTGCTGGCAGAGGGAAGGGAGACTGAAGCTTGTGTCTAGGATCTGGCAGAATCTTAGCACACTGTTGCTGAAGATTAGCCAATTGGATGAGTGCCAAGTCCCAGGCTAGGGAATGGCAAACTAGAAGATAAACTAGAGCCAGGCTTTATGATGTTGAAACAGAGGGCACCTGCAAACAAATTTCCAGCTCATTGTTTGGGTAAGTTCACAAAGGTACCCATCACTGCTATGGAAATAGAGACGGGGAAACATTCAGCCAAGGCTGGGTGTGGTGGAGAGGAGAGTGTAAGCAGGGGCACTACCCTTCCAAGGACAGGCTGTGTTCTGGGATCCTCCGCTGTCCAGTGGGACTGGAGCTCAGGCTGTGTGGGGAGGAATGCAGGAGGCTGATATCCATGCCTGCTGGCCACCAGGAGAGCACAACAGAAGATCAGCAATCCATGTCGTCACAAGGGGCCATGAGAAAAACTGGATTTTGATGACCATTCAGCCTCTGCTAGGAACATCTCAGAATCCTAGAGGTTCTGACAGAACCAGTCCCTTACCCAGGGCAGAACTCCTTTCCAGTCTGCCTGACTGACCTGCATTCTTCCAGACTGTGAAGCATTCCCAGGCTTGAGCATGCCATGGCTTTCGAGGGCAGCTCATGTCACTGTCGCATGGCCCCAGTTGTTAGAAAGGCCTAGATCAGCATCTGCCTTCCTCTCGCTTTCACCCTCTAGTTCTGCCTTTACGCTCTGGTTCTGCCACATCTGCCCCTTACGAGTCCTAAAGCTAGTCTCTTCCTGCTCCCACAGGGAAGTCCTCCAGTGACTTGGGGATGGTCCTTGTGTGCCTTCCCCATCTTCTCTGCTCCACGTGAAGACCCAGAAGTTTTTTCAGCCTATTTTCACTAATGTAAGCTCCTCAACATGGCTTTCCTGGGGCCAGTTGTTCAAATGAGAGGCATCAGTGGATGCCTAAATTTAGCTCTGGGATAAAATTGAGCGCTACTTTTTTGGCTTTGATTAAATAGGGGATCTGCAGCTGTTGATCCCACTTGCACAGGTGAGAAAAATGTGTGTTTGTGTGTGTGTGTGTGTGTGTGTGCAGTTGCTTTGTGTAGCTCAAGTTAGTCAAAAACCCCAAGAATAGCCCACCTAGAGAACGATAACCTCTCAATCAAATAGAGTCTTGTATGTAAATATAAGAGCAACAGGCTGCTTCTCACATGTAAGCACGGTGAGGTGTTTCCAATAAACATGTGTTGGATTAACAGGTTTCTGTTGCCTAGGTCAGTAGTAAGCTCCATTCCTCAGGGAAAACCCAGCCAAGGGCGTTTGTTGTTCTGGTCCCATTCCTGGGTCCCACGGGTCTTCTCACATGTTACCTAAGCACGGCAAAAGCCTCATGGTCTTACAGGAGAGTCAGAAAACCTGTATCAAGCCATACAAAGGCATATTAATTCTGTGGAGCAGATCTGTCTCTATCTGGAATCCAAAGGAGTCTTCTTTCTCCAAATCCCCATTCTATGTTCCCAAAGAAATCCCACCATCTTGCTCCTTTGCTCACCTTCAGCTCTTTTTCAGTACACCCTTTCTGAAATAAGAAACATCCTGCTGTGTGTGGTGAGAGGTCATTCCTTTTCCTCATATAGAGAAAACAGGAGTGTTGGCTTCATTCACACAGACCAGATGGTCTGGTTGATCCTATTCAGGGGGCTTAACCTACCTGTGGAGATTTCCCTGGGGAGCTGACTCTGTCCTGGGGTTTCGAGAGGAGGGGCAAACCAGAAAGGCCTAGAGAGAGGAGTGAGACCAGACTTGGGCCTTCAGCTCATACCACTGAAGACATCCTCTTCCGGTCTCTGTTCTATTCCACCTTTTCAAAGCTTTGTTGATGTCAACCCCTCGCACTGGGAATCCCTATTCTACTGCCAACCTTCCCTGTTGGAGATGCCCCTGTCTCACCTTAGCTAGCCCCTCCCTATAGGCCTGTCACAACCCACCTCCAAGTCAAATAAGGATTGTACTGGACTGAGGGACAGAGTATCTATCCTCCCTGGGCTGCCAGATGGAACCAAACTTTTTGAGTGCTCATGCTGAGCTGACCCAAGAGCACCACCTACTGCTGAGTGGTCCTGGGGATGCTTCTGTAGTGCCCTCACCATTCAGAACTGCGGTTTTAGCAAGTTCCATTTTGCAAAGGATATTTCTAGGCAGGAAACCAGTACTGGTCCTTTCATAGGAATCCAAGTGGGAACAGGGGAGGTAATAGTGGGAGTGCAAACCCTGGAGACATTTCAAAGGAAAGAAAACGGGACCAAGTGACCAACCAGATATTAGGGAGGAAGGAGGTAGGGAGGTAATGCCAAGGCCTTCATGTTAGGGTGGTGGGGGCAATACAGGAGTGGAAACAAATCCTCAAAACATTTTGGAAAAAGACTGAATAACCAACTGAAAATCAAAGTGTTATTTCTTTTAAGGCACAGAAAATAAGAGAAATGGTGGTGAAGATTACTGAAAAAACATTGCCCTGTATTATAGGGTTGTTTTGTTACCTTTCTGCCCTCCCTTTAGGACAATACAGGAATTTACCTTAGAACAATGAGTAAGACTGTTAAAGGAACAGACAGTTGTAAGGAGTAATTGGCTTCTACGTTCAGTAAGTTTTTTTTGAGCTCTGCATTGTGTGCTTTGCCAGGTGGCATCTGGAAACCAGAAACAAGACCAGGTGTCTCCACATGGATGTGCCTGAGCCTGGCTCCCTGCATGGCTTCTCATCAGCCCCCTGAGCCACATTACTGAGCCACTGCTGGAAGAGGGGAGAGAGAAAGGAACAGGGCCTTGGCTATCTTCCTCAGCTCTCTAAGGTCAAGCCCACTAGCACAGACCAGACCCCTCCAGCACAGAGTGCCCTTCTTGCCCTAGAGAGGGGCCCTCGAGGGGAGGGCTTCCCCTTCCTTCTAACCTGCATGAAGTCTTGTTCCCAGATGTGCAGGTGATTGGCACAGCCGATTTTAGGATGTGTGGGAGGACTGGATGAAGACATCCTATAGACATTTTGTTTTTACAGTAACAATAATAGTTCCCATTTATTGAGTATATCCTGTATGCCAGGAACAACCATTAGTTCACCTAAATTAACCTGCCAAGAGCCAGAGCTCAGTAGCTACCTAAATTTAGCTCTGGGATAAAGTTGAGCGCTATTTTTTTAGTTTCGATTAAATACGATTTGACCGCTTCAATTGTACATTTTGGGAAGTGAGTGAAGTACATTCCCTCTCTCTGTTCCTGAAAGTATTTTATCAGCGTTTGTGGTTTAAATGGAAGGAATTTAGGTCTGGGGCGTCAGTACCCCAGGGCTGCACTGGGCTGACTCCTGGCTCATTGGTCCTGCTTCTTCTCTGCTGACTTGCTGGCTCTTGGAGGATCATTCCTTCCACAGAGGGGTGGTGCACATCTTGCCAGGGCTGTAGGGAACTCAGTTCATTTAGGGAAACAGACTGGAAAAAATGCAGAAAACAAAAACCCCTTAGTTAAGGCATGAAAATATTTATATTAGTAATGGACTTGGTGAGACTTTTCATCACATCCCTTAGCATAGGAGAGAGAGGAGTAAGGAGAGAGGCCTTTTAAGGCTTCGCGGGAGCGTCTGCTTCTCCAAGCAGAGCTGAGCTGTGGCTCATCTTTCAAGAACAGGGTGTGATTTTAGCATGAAGTTTTGCAGCCTGGGTTTCTCTAATCAGAAAGTAACTGCCTTTTGTGACTTCCAGTTCATCCTGTCTGAACCCAGGTGGGGGGAAGGAATGACCATGCATTCTGTGTCTGCTATACATCACACATTGTGCTTATGTCTTTCATATTTTATCAGCATTATCTTCTTTGCCCCAGACAGTGCAGGGTTCATTAAGAAGAAGTAGAGAGTAAGAGAGAAATAGGGGAAAGTGTGAGTAGAGACTGTTAGTGGGCGAGAAGTCTACAGTTAGGGTTAGGGTTAGTGCTAGTTGATTTTGTTTTGTGAGGTCAAGGCTGGTTTAGACGCCCCTTTGCAATGAGAAGTATGCCTGTGCATGCATGCATGCGTGTAGACACCCAGTTCAGGGTTAAGAGCAAATCTGACCTAATCCTCCTCTTCAGTGGTTCCCTGTTGCCCCTGGATAAAGGCCCCATTCCTGGCCTTTCACCCTTTTCTCCTTTATGACCAGACCCTTTCCTATCTCTTATAATCCCTTCATTCTGTTGTTTTGTGCTCCCAGCCCTTCCTCAAGTGATTTCCTCTCATTAAGATGCTCTTTCTAAACACATCTTCATCTGACTAAATCCTGTTGTTTAGGTATTGCACCTTCTGGAAACCATCCAAGTTTTTCCCTATCCCCTCCTCTGCCAAGTTGGGCCAAAGACTCCTCTGCCATCAGCCCGTAGTATGCACATCTCTTATAGTAATTTTCACTTTTGTTAGAAGTAACAGAATAGAAGTGCATTTGCCTCCTTGCTAGACCCTCACCTTGGTCTTTTATCACCAGTCTCTAATCCAGTGTTTCAGATACAGTGAGTGATCAACAGTGAATGAAATATACTAACCATCATGAGTACAGGGCTATTTGTGTGAGGATGCTTTGGGCTGAAAGAAACAGAAAACTGTAAAGAGGCTGGCTTAAGTGTCAAGGAAATATGTTATTTTACAATTTAAGGTAAACATTCAGAGGCAGTGTGAGCTTCAAGACTGATCAACCCGTGAAAGCTAGTCATCGGGAACCCAGGATCTTTCTCTGTCACTCTTCTGCTGAGAGTTTTGTCCCAAGGTTTCCTTAATGGTTATAAGATAGCAGCCAGCAATAACAGAACAACAGGCTTCATAGTTTTACCCAGTGAGGGAAGTGTGGGAGACCGGAGAAAGGGAAAGAGGGCAGGAGAGAGACAGACAGATGGACCCTGGCCTGTTTCCCAGAAGCCTCAAGCAAACTTATCCTCAACTTCATTGTTTCATACTGGCTGAGACCTGCCCATTCCTGAACCAGACAACACAGGGAACAAAATTAACATGATTGATTTGAATGAGTCATCTGGGATAAAATTATTTTTGGGGAACCAGTATCCCATCCCTTGTACTCTTTTAAGGAACTTTGTAGCGTCTATCATGTCTCATATTCTCTATCCCATTCTCTGGGACTGTCATAATTCCAGGGACAGAATGGAATCAGGGAGATCTGTAGGGAAGTAATTACAGTAATCTAGGTAGGAGAGGCTGAGGCAGAACTAGGAGAAACATTGGAAGATAAAGGGCATAATCCATAGTTATTTGTGTAAGGAAAGAAGAAGACTAGCTCTGGGGGACAGGATGAAGATGTGAGACGTTAGAAGACAGTCATAATTTGAATGGAAAAGACATGAGATGTTGAGATGTCAGCGGAACATTAGGACATTGATATTGAGTCCACGGGCACATGAGTTGATGAGGAATCCACAGGCAGCGTGTGACTAGAAAGTCTGAGACATCAATGTATATTTGGGACACAATTTAATAGTGGCTTAAAAGCATGGAGTCGTGCAAACCTTGATCTGAGACTTCAACTTGCCACCCTGACTGAGTTACCTTGACTAAGTCATTTGATCTTGCTGAATCTGATTTTTCACTAGAAAAAAGGCATAATGATGTCATCTATTACTTCTTAGGGCTATTAGAGGGTGGAGACCATGTGTGTAAAATTCACTGCGTCAAGGCTGGCATATGTCTATTCTTATCAAATATCTGGGAAGTTGTGGTTAGAGGGCATCCTGAGACAGGAAATTGCTTGGGTTGTAGGTTCAAATGGACTCTACATTCTAAACTTACTGTCATCATTTACAAGCTGTGTGATCTTAGGCAATTAGCCTCACCTCTTACTAGGCTTATCCCTGTATATCCAAGGCAGATTGATTCTAGGAAGCCCCGAGGCCACCACAACCTGAGGATGCTGAGATCCCTTGTATAAAATGACAGAGTATTTGCATATGACCTACAAACACCCTCCTGGGTGCTTTGAATCATCTCTAGATTTCTTCTAATACCTAATACAATATAAATTCTATGTAAATAATCATTATACTGCACTGTTTAGAGAATAATGATTTAAAAAGTCAGTGAATATTCAGTTGAGACACAATTTTTTAAAAACTATTTTTAATTTCTAATTGGCAAATCCTTGAATTTAATACAGGTAGCCAGCCGTATTAAGTTTTTACCATGTTTAAAATGGAATTAACATTCTCACGTTGTTACAGAGATTGTGTGAGATTAAACTATGGTGGTGCTTGGCACAGGTTTGGGCACATGAGTAGGAAATACTATTAGTGTTGTAGAAGTTTTGAGCTTGTATGAATTTTCACACGACGAGGTCTGATGAAGGAAGGATAGAAGGCTGAGGTCCAGTTGTTGGAATGTTACAGTAGGATGTAAAAGACATAAAAGGAAGCTGCGAAGGGGAAGCCAGCGAAGTGGGAGGTAAGCCTAGACCAGGGTTGGAGGATTGGCAAGCTTTCAGAATTAGGATGTTCCTATAGTTTTCGTCATACTAAGATGACATATGTTTCAAGGAAGAGGGTTCAAATATATAAAAGCTCTTGTTCTCTTGGGAGAATTTGCTGTTGGATAGAGATGGCCAAAATCAGGGAGTAGTTCATCCTGTCTGCAGACAGATGACCTGCCATTTAAAATGACCCACCTCAGAGGGTCAGTCAGGGTGGAGAGTTGGAAAAGACTGTATCTCATTCTGAGATGAGATCAAACTGATGGCAGAAAGAACTCAGAACTAGGAGGTGGCTGGATTTCAGAGTGGTAAGGTAGCCCATATTGAAGGTTGGAGAAGGAAGTTTATGGAGGAGAAACAGGGATAACAGGTGTACAACACGCTTCTGAAAGGTTGCTGAAAGGAGAAACGGGAAGCTCTGAGTTCATTGGAAGGTGTGGCATAAAGGTTAAAAGCATCTGAAACTGGAACTAGAATTCCTAGGTTTGAATCTCAGCTTGGCTTCTTAGTAGCTGTGTGTCTCTGGGCAAGTTAATTAACCTGCCTGAGTGTTAGTTTTCTAATTTGTAAAATGGAGGTGACAGTATTAGAGGTTAGTAATATTGGAGTGATAACTATGAACCTGTTAGGAGGGGTAAGTGAGTTAATTTATGTAATATGCCTAGAATAGTTTCTGATGAACATTTAACAAATATTAGCTGCTATGATTATTGTTACCATTACTATTGCTGTCATGAAATGAAATTGGAAATGAGAAAGGAGAATGGAGAAAGGGAAAGCAAAGAGAGAACCCTGCTGTCAATATAATTTGGCTCTGAAAATAAGGTCAAAACCTACCCGAGGTCTTCCTGGTCTCTACTAAATGTTCAGACTTACAAGTCTACCATAGGCCACCTCTGGTGCTGATTTGTTGAGAACAGTATGTGATGGGAACAGGAGCTGCAGCAGAGTGATGCCTGCCGCAGTCCAGCCCAGCAGTCCGGCTCAGGCATAAGGGGACCAGGTCTACACTGGGCAGCTGCCAGAGCTGCCGACCATAGTGCAATGGAACTGGAAATCAGTGGCCAAAGAAACCACAGACTACATAAACACATGGAAATTAAAAACTGTATGCCCCGTGGGAGCCGGAAGATATGGACAACTCCCTTGCCACAACATGCAGGATTCTAGAACATGCAGTTACAAACATCACAGTATTGAGGAAAGCCCAGGAATGGTGTCTCCATCAGGTATTTATAGTCCTTTACAGTTTTTCCCAGTCCGGGTACAATTTTCCAGTAAGGGTGTTTTTACCATCTTACTGTGATTTAGTAATGCGTTGGCACGTACCACCTTTATCTGTTATTATGGAAACAGCACTTGGATGTTAAGTGAAGGTCACATTACCATGCGGAAGAGGAGTGTTGGCAACCTTTTCTCACAATGGAACATTTGGCCGCGTTGCAGGGAAATAGCGACTGTTCTAGTCTATGAGCAGTGTGTAAGGTTCTTGGACCTGGGAGTTGAGATTTCAGGGATTTGGGTGTGGAAGGTAACAGAAATGTGCTGTGGAATTGACAGTGTGTCTACAAGTCAGAGACACAACCTGGTCGGTAAGGCTGTTTGGCATCCTGGCTGATTACTGAGCATACAGTGATGGTGTTCCCCAGGTAACCAAGCTGAGCTATTCCCTCTGGAACAGACTGGATTTTTGACAACAAATACCTTCTTTTTTATACAGCTTGTAAAAGTATGCTCTCTGACTGCCAAAAGCAGAAAGGAAAACAGGCAGAGCCCAGCGCACTTTCGCACCTTCAGTAGGTATTGATTACACCTGCAGTGTAAGGCCTGTGTTCCAGCCACATCTCTGTCCATAGATACCAGTGTAATGATGATCTCTTTAGAATGTGGGATCCCTGATAGCCTGCAAGGCTTGCAAGATACAGAGGAGATGAGTTGTTAACTTCCTACAGTGAGCAGTTCTTGGAACCTTGAAACAAGGTCCACATTTTGAGGTCCTTATTTATTTTTCTTTTTGCCTTATTTTGGAAAAACAGAAAAGTTTAGTCTTAAGGCAGTGGATAACCAAAAGCCAGGGTTGAAAGAGCTTAAGGGTCTTGGGCAGGAACACACACATGAGGTCTGTGTGTTTCCCTGTCTATACAGGGATACGTGCTCAGAGTTCCCCTGAAAGCAGAATTGTGAAGTTGGGGAAATGTACCTTTGGGTCTCGCCTACTTCTGTTCTTAGGGACTGTCTTTTTTCAGAGCCCCTCTGTCATGTAGTTTTAGGATTTTATTCCTGGGTCATGCTCAGAAAGGGCTTATTGAGCTGTTTCTATGTCCAGGATAAACTAATTCCAGGAGGGATTACAAAAAACTTGTATTTTAATAGGCGTCTCTCCTGAGTGAAAAATTGTTAAGAGCCAAAGGGACTGGGTCCTTCATACTGAAATAATAAGAGTGAGGCAAAGAGGCTGGGGAAGGAGAGATTTTTTTAAAATTCATTTTATTGGTACATTTCAGGTATACATAATAATAACATTCATCCTATGAAGGGAGAGTTTTGAAGCAAGGCAAAAGTCAGTGAGCTCTTAGGAGGCACAGGGTCTTTACCTGCTTCATGGTCAGGCCACCCAGGAACAGCAGAAAGACTCCAGAGCCCTCAGGCAGAACCTGAGAGAGCACACCAGTCTCTGAGTCTTGTGTGGGCCAAGACATCCACATCCCCTGAGTGCGTAGTGGATGGTACTTCTGGGCCGAGTCTGTGGTTGCCCTGGGTGAGCTGTGGATGTGTTTGTATTTGTGCTGTAGGTGTGATTTCCATTAGCCCATGGTGATTTTGCAGTGTGAACTTCCTATGACTTTAAATCCAGACCTTCTGTTTTGTGCTGTAAATGAAAACATTTGAGTAATGCGAGCAATAGAATATCTTTATTATATGGATTTAAAACTCCATCTTGTAGGTAGCACTTAACACACAGCATTTCTCTGATCCATTACTTTATTGGAATCTCCCTGGTACCCTAAGGTCTAAATAGTGTACATTGTTACCCCTGTTTTACAGAGAGGGAACTGAGGTTTGGACCAGTGGTAAAACTTATCACAGTTTATGCTAGAGACTATACTGACTCCTTTCTTTATACTTTTTGTAAATTGCTTACAATGTTATTGCAGAACTGCGTGGACATCTTGTTTCCCAGACATAACAAGGTTCACCTGCAAGGAGGTGTCAGTGCTGTGCGGGCATGAGGTTTTATGGATGGGTCACTGCAGGGGGACAAACAGGGTGCAGGCTACCGATATGGGAATGTGCATAGTTAGGCAAAGGAAATCCACTGGTTTTTGTTAGTCCTCTCACTCAGTTCATCAGAGCTGAGCATGAACATCTTTAAAACCAATGTAATCTGTAACTATAGGGTGTAAATACTAACAGTAGATAGTAAAGTGGTTTGCGAGTTAAAAATCTAATGAGACCCCATTACTAAATTTGGCAAATGAAAGAAATAAGCACAAGGTCTTTACTTCATATCCTTGCTGTATGAAATAGTTTATCCTTCATTAAAAACAGAATAATAACCTTTTTGCTTTAAAAGAAATAGAAAAGTTTCTGTTTATTTTCCTAATTTGCATATAAATAGATTCCTTTAACATTTATTATTTATTAAGAATCAGTTTTGTGTATTTTTACTAAAATTTAGCCGGCATGAAAATGTTGCTTTGCTTAGTTTAAAAAAACACCAAAATAATGTCAAGGAGCACACACATAACATCCATCTTCTTAATGAGACAAAACTGTGTTGGTTTCACACAAAGAAATGCAATTTCATTATTTAGACATGAACTTTCCTCTTGAAGGAATTTTTTGGTTGTATTATATTTTCTTGACTTCAGTATTTATAGCTTCTCAAAAATGAGAGTCATATCAAAAAATCTGAAACCACTGTTGAGATATTTTCTTTAGCTTTTTTTTTTTCCCTTCGCATCTTCGGGTCAGTCCAGTTCAAGTGTCTTCCAGAGAGCCAAATCATTAGATCAAATCATAAACTGTCCTAGCTGGAGAGAGCTTAGAAGAGGCTGGGGTTGGGGATTTAGCTCAAGTGGTGCCTAGCAAGCACAAGGCCCTGCGTTTGATCCCCAGCAATGCCGCCCCCTCCCCCGAAAAAAAGAAAAGGCCTGTCTCTCTGAATATTAGCAACCTTACAGCCTACAGCCAACTCTCTGGCCCATTCATTCCTTCATTCATTCAGTAAGTATTTACTGAGAGCAGTGGACCTGTTTGAATCAGCTGTTCCCAGGCATCCATACTCCTTCTTGATGGGGTAGCAGCAGAGGCAGAAGATGCTGCGTGTTGATGAGTGCGTGGTCTCAGGTGAGGGGCAGCATCTTTCCGGGGCTGGAGCACCCCAATGCTTTTTGGAGGGTGACTGGCCCAGGCAGAGGAGGTCTGACAGCTCTAAGAGCAGAAGCAGAACAGTGTCCCGAGAACCTTCTCACAGGCACCAGGTGAACATAGCCCTGCGTAATAGTGACTGAATTCTGGATTTGGGCTTCACTCCTCTGAACCTGTTTCCCAATCTGTGAAGAGAACCTGATGGTAACACCTTTGTGGGGCTGTTTGGAGGATGCAGTGAGATGTTGTGTGCCCGTGGACATTTTGAATTCAAGAGCACCCAATAAATGCTAGGGCAGAGACTAAAATCTGCTTTTCTCTGGCTATTATAAAATACCAGTTTTCTCACGATAACCTTTTATTCAGAATGTTGGAAATATAAATTGTAGCAATAAATATATTGATTTTTTTTGGTACTGGAGATTGAACCAAAGAACTTTACACTGAGCTACACCCTCAGCATTATTTATTTATTTTTATCCTGAGATGATGTCTTGCTAAGTCACTAAGTTGCCCAGGCTGGGCTTGAACTTGTGATTCTCCCATCTCAGTCTCCAGAGCAGATCTTTTCCTGTCTGGTTTTTTTTTTTTAATCTTTGGAGCGTTACCACTAGCACAAGCTAAACTTTGTCAGATTTCCTTGGCCGCCAGCAAACAGCTTATGTGCCCTACATGCAGAAGATAGCAGAGAACAGAATGGCATGGGCACAGGCCACTTTCTGTGAAGAGCGGTTCAAGGGAGATGTATAAGTCTGCAGCACTCTCCACTGTCACCCATCTTTTAATTCATTTTTGCATTGTTTTCCTCCCCGGTTGGCCAATGTCCAGATGCCCTTGCTCTGTAGGGCATCAGAGGGCTGGTGCTGAGGAATGTAATCATTCTTGTACTAGCACATAACTCAGCTGGTTATTTGCATACCTAAATAGTCATTTAACAGAAAATGTAGGGGAGGTCGCTTCTGGGCTACTGAGATATCCAAGAAAGTATATGGAGTGAGTACTTTTCATCACAAGTTCGAGGGACTTTAGGCTTTTCAGATTTTCATTAACTTTATTGATTCTTTTGTCAATAAGGAAAAGAGATGACAAATTATTTTAAAATGGGCTTGGGAGGCAGAATTTTAAAGATCAAAAATTACAGAATGAAAATCATCGAATCTCCTGGGTAACCTGTCCTCTTTTCCCCTTTGTCCTTCATAATAATTAAAGGAGATTAAAAAAAAAAAACCTGACCACTGTGATGAGGGGCTGGCTGTGGCTGGTGGACACAGAATGGTGTACACCACACAGATAGATATTGCCCCAGCTTCTACAGGAGCTCCAGCCTGAAACAAATCCTCTGACACTGGAAAGTGAAAGAGTGATATTCTTATCCTTTCTTTATTGTCAGTGTAGGTAGCTAGAAGTGACCTGAGTAATTCAAGTGAGAGAATAATCTCCAAATCATACACATTTGCTTTCAGACGGTGATGTTTTTATACTTAGGTGTGAGTTGTTACAGCTCTGATTGCTCTCTCTCTGGACCTCCAGACACATGAATCTAACAGCTTACAGGATATGTTTACTTGAAACTCCCGTATGCCTTTCAAACTCATTTTAGAGGAAATGGAACCCATTTCCACTGGGAAGTGGAACCCATTATCCACTTTCTACCCCACCCCACCACATCTTCTTACCCTTATCTCTAGACTGCCCCTGTGGTGGCACCTACAATGAAAGGACCGAGGTGCCATGCCAGAGCCTAGCTCTTCCTTGCTGTCCCCTCCACTAACAGTGTAGATCCTCCATCCTTCCCCCAATAGCTCTCAAATCTGCCCATTTCTCAGGCTCTACTGCCACTCCCTGATTGAGGTTTACAGGCTCTCAGCCCCATCAGGATTACATAACAGCTTCTTAGCTGCTCCAGCTCTTTTCCTTAAACCACATCCTATGCTGCTCTTAGGGTTCCTTCACCTGTTACTGCTCAACTTAGAGCCCTCTACCAACACCTTGCTCCTGCATGGTGCACATTCCCTGAAGCCTACATGCAGGACTCTTCATGATCACCCCATCCTACCTGTTTCCCAACCACAGTTGCTGAGACAGGCTCCAGAAGCACAGGTTAGGTGCTCTTAGTGCCTGCCACACAGTGGGCTGCCCCTCAGTTTTGTCCTGTGCTCACCCCGTTTGCCTGGAGCATGCACCCCACTGGCCTTCACCTGGCTGATTCCTCCCTGAATCAAGGCCCAGTGCAGGGGTCACCTCCCCTGGGAAGCCTTCTCTGTTCTTTCCCCACTCCTTGAGGGGTGACTGAAGGATCCTCCTCTGTGCTTCCTCAATAGGCCACATTGGCCTCTGTTGTATCTATAGATTTTTAAAAATTGCAATTCAATTGTGTGTGTACCAGGATGTACCTACTAAAGTTGCGTCTGCTTCCGTGTCAGCTTCTCACACTGGCCTTTAAGCCACGTGCTCTCAAGGACTACATTTTAATTATTTTTGCCTGTCACCTTGGCAGTGCCTGGCACGTAGCAGGTGCCCTGTAAATGTTGGTTGGATGTTTATGCTTCTGTGTTAAGTGAAGTCATGGGGATATGGCCATGGTCTTACCTCCCAGAAAGCTGATACAATCTTTGCCATCTCTGGGCTGCTCCTACGCTCAACTCCTCCTTGGTCCACTCTGCCACCAGGCAGCAGCCTTTGTCCCTTCCCAATCCGTGGAGCACCAGCACCAAGAAGTACAAGCCCCTTCTTCAGGTGTACTTTTCACACCTTTCCTGGCCGTGTCACCTAACTGCTCATGGGCAAAAAACTACACAAACTCTACTTTACACTGGCTAGAATAATACAGAAGATGTCTTGACTCAGGTTCTCAGGAAGAGACAAGGTGGAGATCAGGCAAGGCTCAGTCAGGCTCTGCATGTTTCCTGCAGTTGCCTTGGTCCACCTCTTCCCTCCCCTTGGCTTCACTCCCAGGCTGCCAGCAGAACAACTGCACAATGTAAGGTTAGCAGCACACAGGACAATATTAGAGGGAGAAAAGCCACATCTGAAGAACTAGGCCTTTCTTTTTTCAGGAGTTTCCAGTATGCATCCATAACATTTTGTCGCGTTTTGATGTGTCGTGCCATCAGATCACGTTTTTATTTCTGAAACCACCCCAGTGGTTGGAAATGCTATAGACTCATTGGCTTAGGTCTGGTGTCCTGAAGAGCTAGGAGCACCCTGGAGCTGGGGTTCTGGTCAGCTCCCCTTGGAGTATGGAGGCTGCCCAGAGGAGGGGTGGATACCTAAATGAAAACCAGTTAAGAGCTAGGAAGAGGAAATGGCTCAGTGCTCACCGTGCCAGCACCAAGCAGTACTCTCTCTTCAAATCCCACTCGTCTGGTTCCCAGTGGGCTGTAGTACGAACCCTGGAAGTACAAGGAAGTAGAGTTAGAAGTTGATTCTGTTCAGAATCAGTGTACCACTGTGTGTGGTTGGGTGGTATGCAAATTGGGCAGTGGCATACAAGGATGCTCCTGTTGCTTTCTGTGAGGGATTCTCTCTAATACTAGTACAGCAGAAAATGGGGTAGGCTTTCCTGCTCACCCCTGACCACCTGTCCCTAAAGAAAGCATAGTGCCTTTCTGAGAATTTTTAAGCGTTTTTTGTTTTTTTTTTTTTTTTAACAAGGGCAGAATTTCCAGGTAGTAGACAGCTTCCTCTGCCATGTCTCTAATTCTGTCACTCATTTTCACCTTTTTACTTAGGCTCTATAGAGAACTCAGGAGCTGCTAGTGGGTCTTTATGCCAGAAATGAGAGATCTCCTGAAAAACCAGACCTTGGCCCATGCTAGCTCTGAGAATGACAACTGGTTCTCACTGGGCATCAGCAAGAGGCCTTTCTTTTCTTCAGTAGTTCTGAATGTTTTGTTCTGTCAGACCCATGACCCTTCTGATCACTCTACCTTCTTATCCCTTCTAGATGTTTGACTGGATAAGCCACAACAAGGAATTATTTCTCCAGAGCCACACAGAGATTGGAGTCAGCTACCAGCATGCCCTAGACCTCCAGACTCAGCACAATCACTTTGCCATGAACTCCATGGTAAGCAGGTGGTCTGTTCTCAACTCCATGGTAAGCAGGTGGCCTGATGGGATGCGGTGCTGGGGCAAAGAAGGAAGAGAGGAAGACCTGAGTAAGCATGGCACACGCCTGTAATCCTAGCACTCTGGGAGGTAGGAAGATCACAAATTTTGAGTCTGGGCAACTTAGCAAAAACCAAAGTAAGATGTAAAAATGATTAAAGATGTAACACAGTATAAGGGCCCTGGGTTCAATCCCTTGTGCCACAGGAAAAAAAAAAAGAGAGAACCTTGGAATACACAGATCCTTTAAGGGTCCATTCTTCAGAATGAGGGTTGAGTGCAGGGTGTGTAACCATCCTGCTGTGCCTGGAGCAGATTATGGACCCTACTTTATACCATGAAAGGAATGTCCTTGTGGTGGTGGGAGACATTAGCTGAGGGAAGAACTAGAAGTTCCATTCCACTGACATGTTGTTTTGATCCCCAGCATGTATGAGTCACAGAGCTGGGATAGTAGAGGGTGTCAGGCTGTGGCACACTGGGAAACATAGAGTGAACTGGGGGTTGTTTACAGTGGGAAGAGGAAATTCTCTGGGACACTATTCCTCACTTCAAATATTAGGAGGCCTGCTTTAGCGAGAAGGCAGTAGAAGTGCTCCATGTTGGTCTGGGAATGGCATTTTGAGGGGGAGGCATCACATGGCTCATGGTCGGGAATCATGGTGGGACTCAGTGGGGTAGGCGAGCTCCCAGGATGGGAGCGTTCAAGCAGATGCTAAAATCAGATCAGGCCATTTACCAGCTCTGTGGCCTTAGGAAATTTACCTCTGTGAGCTTCAGTTCCTTCATCTGTAAAATATAAATAATAATAGCTATCTTGTAAGGTGGTTTGTAGAGTCATTGAGTTACACAATTGTCAAACATTTGGAACTGTGCCTGGCACATGGTATGTCATCAGTGAATGCTGGTGTTATGCTACTGATGAGGATGTAGGCATCCAGTCCACATGATATGTGTGACCCTTCACAAACCTAATACTTTAGCTTACTGTTTTTTCCACATGGCTACCCCAAAGCTTTATTTTGAAATCTTATCTGTTCCTTAAACCCCTTGTATCCCTAAGTATGTTTGACATACTTCTCTTACTCCCTTCTGCTCTTCCTTCTTGCACACTCGGTCCAGAGGAATAGCTCCATCGTTCCCATAGATCTGAACTACAAAAGACATCTTATCATTGTAGTGGTGATGCTAGGAATAGAGCAAGTGTTAGAAAAACACAAACCTGGAGGATTGTAGAGACCAGGAAGGAAGATAATTCCAGTCTCTACCCACTTGCTTTAAATATGTTATGTATTCAACTTAAAACACTGAAGAAGAAGTAATTCTGGCCTGAAGTTGCTCAGTGTCTAGTTGAAGAGAGAAAAAATCATGATGTGCCTTGATATGTGTGGTGATAGAGATGTGCTGAGCTAACTAAGAACCTTGAATCTCAGTGGTTAAACACAGCAAATGTTGGTTCTTGTTCCTGCCACACTCATCACTGTGTCATAGTCACCAGGGACCAGGGTTGATGGACTAACCATTATTTTAGATGCTGTCAATTGCTTTGCCAGACAGAACATGGAGCCAAGCACATGCTGGCTTTGAAGCCTTCCACCTAGAAGTGACACTGTCATGTCACTGGCCAACTTTCATGCACATTTCATTGGCCAAAGCCAATCACACTACCACATCTAACTCCAAATGACTAGAAACGTATTGATGAGGAGAGAGAAGGACGGTTGTGAACAGAGCACCCACAGAGGGTGTTAGGAAGAGGTGAACATCGTGAGATTTCCCCAGAAAGATCGATCTGGCTGCCGAAAAGATGGTTGTGAGACCAGGCAGAGAGATTAGCCACATTGATTGTGTTATCAGCTTTGGCCACAGCTTGGGTTTGAGTCTTCATCTAAGTGTAAAAACTCATTCCCTCCAAACTAATCTTCTATAATTGTTTCTCATCTCTGGCTCACATTAGTCACAGAGGAGCAAAGCAATTGATCACAAGTGATTAAGAATGTGAACTCAAATCTAGTCAAGTCTGATTATCTGTGTGCCTTGTGCATTTCCCTTGATGAGTTACACAAATTCTGTGCCAGTCTTCAGGTCACCCATCCGTGTGGCCCTAAGGCAAATTCATTTTAATAAGCAACAAAGACAAACATAATTAGAGAGGTAAGTCTGCCACCAAGCCCCTTGAAACAATGCACTACAAAGCTAAATGGAAAGAGCCTTTGGCTCTGGCTTATCTGCTTTCCTGCTTTCCTCTGGTAGTACAGGTAACTGAGAATTAATGGTACCTCAAAAAAACTTTTGTTCTGACAAATTTACTATTGAGGTCTCCATTTTTAGGATAGAAATAAGGGAAGAAGTTTATTGGAGGAAAATATTTTCTGAAACTGGGAGCAAAAGGAGAGATTTAATACTCAGGGACCTATTAGCATGTCCTAGCCCATCCCAAGCCTCCCTCCACCTTGACTGTGCCAGAGCCCAGAGGCCTCTTCAGCCTGATTAGGCTGGATCACTTCTCAGGCTGCAGGATGAGGGAAGAGAAATCCCAGGGTTGTTTGATCAAATTGTTCTTGTTAACTGGTAAATTTGTTATTAAAAAGAACTTCCTACATAAAGAGATGGCAGCATCCCAAACAGGTTAAAGAAGGGAATTACAGGCTTCTAGTTCCTTGGCCTGTATGATGAATGTTGCTGCCAAGAAACAGGTGAAAGCAAGCAGCTACTGCCCATCGACTATAGGTATATTCCTTCAGGGACAGTAGGAATGTGGTGGGTTCTACAAATTCATTGAAAAATTTTTGTCTCTGCTTTTGGAAATTATACATACTCCTTTACCCACTTATCTGTACATAAACATACATGTAGCATACTCTGTTTCAGCTAAGTTCTTTGCCACTGAATCTTCTACATATTATGGCTGAAATAGGCCAGTAATTTTTTATTTTGCAGGGCAATCACAGACTCCTTTGAAAACTAATGAAAGTAGTGGGTCTTCTCCCCAGAGAAATGTATGTATGAACAAAATTTTTAGATACTTTCAAGAGATACAAGAGAATCCTAAAGCCTGTCAATCAGTCCCCCCAATTTAAAGTCTCAAGAACATCATGATTTCTTTATTCATTCATTGAACAAATAAAGAATCAGACATTGGGCTGGGTGGTGGGCATATAGTGGTGAAGGAAATATAGATGATTATGTGCCGTCAAGTTTTCAGTAAGGAGACAGATATTAAAGACATTATCCCACAAATAAAACACAGTTACAAACTGTTAAGGCTAAATTTTCCCCAACTTACCCGGCACAAGGGTGAGCGGCGCCCAAGAACGACAAGAGACCAGGTTCGATGTAAAAACAACAAGCTATGTTCAGACAGAGCTCTGGGCCAGTACGTGCCTCTCTTAGGGGGTAGAGGTAATGGCCCTGAACAATAGGAGTGTGGGGTTTTTATGGGGTAGGGGACAAGCGC